>VZRL01005051.1:128607-158661 GCA_013397895.1 Origma solitaria
CCCCAGGGTGACCTTACAGCTGCCACCCCAGTGTGACCCTACAGCTGCCAGCCCCAGAGTGACCCTACAGCTGCCAGCCATGGTGTGACCCTACAGCTGCCAGCCATGGTGTGACCCTACAGCTGCCAGCCCCAGGGTGACCCTACAGCTGCCAGCCCCAGGGTGACCCTACAGCTGCCAGCCCCAGGGTGACCCTACAGCTGCCACCCCAGTGTGACCCTACAGCTGCCAGCCCCAGGGTGACCCTACAGCTGCCAGCCCCAGGGTGACCCTACAGCTGCCAGCCCAGGGTGACCCTACAGCTGCCAGCCCAGGGTGACCCTACAGCTGCTGGTCAAACCCTGCGTCCTGCAGTGCAGGTGACCCCACAGCTCAGCTCCCGAGTCTCGCCTGCTGTTCCAAGGGCAGTTCTGCTCTGTTCAGGGTTGTCCTGCAGGGAGCACGGAGCCTGCCCAGCTGCTGCAGCTGTTTCCAGATGTTGGGATACTGTCAGTTCCCTTTCGCAAGCAGCACGAGGTGGTTTTCCATGGCAGGGTGAGAGCTTTGGGGCCGTGCTCGGTGTAAAGCCCAGCTGCCCCCATCCCTCGGGGTCTGATGAGTGTCCCAGAGCTCCTGAACACCTCCGGCACAGCTCTCTCTCTAGTTCTCTGCACTGCCCTGTGTCTTTGAGGGAATCAGTGTGTCCCCAGGCTGTCAGACTGTACTGAGAGCATGGACACATCTCATTTGTAGGATTTCTGGCCCAGCTGTCCCACACACTCCGAAGGCCAACGAGCAGTCATTGCTTACCCTGCAGGAGCAGCTGTTTGGGAGCCCAAACTGCATCACAACTGAGGATTGCCCTCATTTTTCCATCGAGGCGCAGAGATATTCTGTGGTTTATTGAGGTCACAGAATCACATTGATGTGCTGGGTTGGGAGGGACCCCCAGGACCACCCAGTCCAACTCGTGGCCCTGCACAGACACCCAACAATCCCACCCTGTGTACCGCTGGGAGTTCCTGATCTTACTCCTACAGCTCCAAGACCTCCCCATGGCTCTTCCCTTGTGTGGAGCTTTCCTGTCCTTCAGAAAACCCCACACTTGGTGGTTGTCCCTAAACCCTCCCTCTGCTCTTTGGGAAAACAGCCTCCCAAAGCAAGTCCTGCTGGGCACATCCCAGCGCTGGCCATTGCAATTAATAGCAATTAATAACAATTAAGAGCAGCAGGGGAGAGATGCCTGTCTTGCTTAGTTTCAAAGATTACAGTTCCAGATCACAGGAGGGAGTGGATGCCGTGGGTAAGGAGCGCTGGTTAAAAAAGCCCTGGCTGCTTCCCAGAGAGCTGAAGGACTAATTAGGGCCATGGACAGTCTAATTCAGACCTTAATGAGCCCTGAGGGACTGTGAGATAACAAAAGCTGGGATGGAGCAGCCCTGGAGCAGTGCTGGCTCGGGACTGAGAGCCTTGACAAAGGATGTGGCACCCTACAGGCACCTGGGAGGAAATTCTGCAAAAGGGCCCTGTGGAATCTGGACCTTCCTCTCCAAAGGCAGATTTCACCCGCTAAAATGCAGGATTTGAGAGTCTGTAATGAAAGCTGAAAAACCACGTTGTTGGTTTGGGGTTGGAAAGAGAAATCAAACCTCTCCAAAGGTGAGACTGAAGTCTTTGGAAGACTGAAGTCTTTGGAGGACTTTGGATTGGAGCTTAAATCTCTTCTCTGGGTTCATTTTGGGCCTGTGATCTGCCCTTGTCCCCCTGAGTGGAAACAGGGCTGGCATCCAACACAGGAGCTGCTGAGAGATAAAGGCAAAAAAAGTAGATGCAAAGCAGAAAAAAGAGAAAAAAATTAAAAATCCTCAGAGCTGACTCTGCAACCTCCTCCCAGAGAATCCCCTGCACCTTTTTATCTCTTCAGTGAGAAGGGCCTGGTGCACCTGGAGTCTTTGGGTCACTTGTTGCCCTTCCCAGCAGAGCCTTCTTCTCTTGGATATTTGCTAAATATTGATCTCAAACAATGAGTTTTCCCTTTTGGGGGTGTCCTGGCAAACCTGGGGTCACCCACGTGCTCCCGCCAAAGGGAATATTCCCCCTGCTCCCTGCTGGCTGCCAGGGCTGAGGGGCCCCAAACCCTGCTGGGGTGTTTGCTCCGGAGGGGAGGCAGTGCTGCCCCCATTGCTGCTGTTCCTGTGTGTGGGAAGGAATTCCTGCCCCATTTTCCTGCTGGGAGCAAAGGACAGGATCTGGCCTTGGCTCACTGTGCCTGTCTGGCTGGAGCATCAATGCTCCGCTTTGAGCCTGCTGGGAAGTTTGGGATCATTGACAAAATTTTCCTTCACAGCGCATTTTTAATGAATTAAATTTCAGTTTAATGAACTATTTCTCACATTTTTATACTTCTCAGTAGAATAAAATGCTGTTTTGGGGGAGATGAACAGGATGTTAAATTCGTTTTCCAAGATGGTAATGGAGAGGAAGAAATCTCTGCACACGTGGTGGGTCCTTCCCACCGAAGGAGCACCTCAGCTCCTTTCCCTCCCTGTTAATCCAGTTTTGTGCACATGTATTACATTCTGTGTCTCTGGGAATCCTTCTGGTGGGGTTGCAGTTTTTTCTGTTAAAAACAAAAATATTTCTGGCAGACCAAACCTGCCCTGAGCCCAGGAGCCCTTCCCTGATGTGCAGCTCCTGATCCCTGTGGTGCTGAGCCCATCCCATGGATCACCAATCCCTCTGAAATACTGTCGAGGATTTTGTTTTTATTTCCCATTACATGTGCTAAACCTTTGAATGTCAACCTCTTCAAGAGACAGAAGTTAGCTCACCTGGAAAGGTCAGTGTGGCCAATGATAAGAAAAATCAGCCTTGGTAGGAAAAAATGGGTTCCTTGCTGCTTCCTGTGTCTGCAGAGCTCCAGGACAGCTCCTTGCTTGCCAATCCCACATCCCACACCCCACCCCTCCAGCATGGCCCCGGCGTTTCCTGGGAAAGTACAACCTGTCTGCTCCATCTGCTGCCGTGCCGGGAATAGCTGGGAGTGAGCTCTGCCCCTTCCCGTGTGGGAGGTGTTACTCGAGACACCAAACTGCCTGCGGAGTGCCTCGGAGCTTCCCACGGGAACGGCACTGCTGCCCAGGGATAACGGAATGTGGGACGTGGGTGGGGTGGGATCCATGGGATGGGATGGGATCCATGGGATGGGATGGGATGGGGTGGGGTGGGATGGGATGGGATCCATGGGATGGGATCCATGGGATCCATGGGATGGGATGGGATGGGATGGGATCCATGGGATGGGATGGGATCCATGGGATGGGATCCATGGGATAGGATCCATGGGATAGGATGGGATGGGATGGGATCCATGGGATGGGATCCATGGGATAGGATCCATGGGATGGGATGGGATCCATGGGATGGGATGGGATGGGATCCATGGGATAGGATCCATGGGATGGGATCCATGGGATGGGATGGGATCCATGGGATAGGATCCATGGGATCCATAGGATGGGATGGGATGGGATCCATGGGATGGGATGGGATGGGATCCATGGGATGGGATCCATGGGATAGGATCCATGGGATGGGATCCATGGGATGGGATGGACCAGGAGCTGGTGTGTGTGACAAGGACGGCATTAGACAGGACAGGAATTGGTGTGTGAAATGAGCTGGGATCGTTCAGGAGTCAGTGTGGGACATGGGATGGATGGAGCAGGAATTGGTGTGTGGCAGGGCTGGGATGGATGGCCCAGTGTGTGACACTCTTGTCCCAGGTGCTGCAGGAAGGGCCCCAGCACCCCAAATTCAGGTCCCCGGTGGTTCCAGAGCCCCAGCCCAGCCCTGCTGTCCCTGCAGGTGGCCAGAGTGTCCCCCCCGTACCCCAGCCCGGCTGCTCTTGTACCCTGCCCTTGTTGGTGTCTTCATTGATGATATTTCACCACTGACAGCTCTCTGTATCTTTGTTCTGCCCTGTGCATCCTGCCAGGCCTCTCAGCTTGCACCCCTCAATATCCCAGCCAGGAATGTGCTGTCTGTGCCCACCCTCCCTCTGTCCCACCCCACCCCATCCCTCACATTTCCCGCATGGGTGGTGTCTCGTGCTCTTTGTACCACTGCAACTACAAATAACAAATGGAAAAATTCCTGATTTTTGGCCTTCGGAGCTCAGTAGCGCAAAATAACGGCATCTGTTGCAAACTGTGACCTTCTAATAATTTTTCTGGCATGAAATCCTGATATTCTTTTTGCCAATATTCATGATATGTGAAGCTTTGAAGTTTTATTTTGCAAGCTAAGATCCTAAGAAGAACATTAAATAGTACAGGGTTGGTGAGAGCTGGGGGTGCTGCAAGACAAATCCAGGGATTTTCCTTGCCATGGAGTGAGTCTGTCCCATTCCCAGAGCTTTGGGAAGCATTCCAGACCAGGTGTGTGCCTGCTCACTGACAATAACCTGAGGGTATTGCTTTTCTTCTTGGTTTTTTTGGGTGAAACCTGTGGTGCCACACAGATTTTTCAATCAAAATTCCCCAGTGGCAGCTCTTCTGAGCCAGCATCTTTTGGGAAGCAGCTCTTGGAAGGTTCACTCCCCCATTCCCAGCTCCCAAACCATTTCCAATGAGTGCAATAGGAAATGGGAGAGTCCTAATCAGAGATGAAGAAATTCAGCAGCACCGAACCTCAGCCCCTTCTCCCCTGCCCTCACATTTTTCTGCCCCAGCTCCCACCTCTCCCATATCAGCTCCTGGCTCCCTCCGAGCTTGGCACTTGGCAAAGGGGAGACCTGAGGGAATGCCTGCGTGGAGAAGGGAATTCAGGCACTTTTAGCTTGTGCAGACTGATCCTCGACCCTGGGATGGACAAAGGTGTTCGTCTTGGGGTTTATCCTGGGCCTTTGACTCTTGGAATTGTCTCCCTGAGAGCCATGGAGAGGCTGATCCTTCTCCCTGAGTGATGGATATGACATGTGTGTCCACTGAAAGGAAAATAATGCTGTGCCGTGAAACCCCTCTGGATCCTTTGCATCTTACTTCCAGCTGAATTCCATTTGTGGATGCTCTGCTGGATGTGTTTGATCAGGGTATCTGGATGGAAACAACTCTCTTCTGAGTGCTGAAATAGTTATTATTAATATATTTAAATTGTATATTCATTTCTTTATATATTTAAAATAATAAATTGATTTATATTTAAAATAAAACTAAATAAAAATAAATTTATTAGAAATAATTTATTAGAAATAATTTTAATAATAATAGAAAATAATAAATCCCCCCTCTCCCTCAGAAACCTCGAGCCCCCAGGTCTGTAAGAACCACAAAGGAATAATTTCCTGGGTAGGTCTGATTTCCTGCTCCCCCCAAATGGAGAGATGCTGTGGAGTCAGAAGGAAAGTGGAGGGAAATACAATTCCCCAGGTATTTTGCAGCCTTGTCACAAGGAAGCTGAGTGGGTGGAAGAGTGGGGTTTGGATCAGGAATTCCTGAGCCCTCCCTGTGCTCAGCTCCTTCTCCCTTTGCCCTGCCTGGCTCCGGGGAGGGTTCATTGCCACGGCAGTGATGGATTGGCAGATATTCTGCCTCTCCTCCAAATCAATCCTCCTTCCTCCCCTCCTGCTCCTCACTGCTTTCCTCAGCACCCTCCAGGCTCTCACATTTTGGGCACTACAAGGCCCAGATGGGCTTTGGTTTATTGGTTTCCATCTGGAATGGCTTTTCCCTGGATTTTTTCAAGTTTTTTCGAGTGGGAAATGAGCCCTACTTGGTTCTTTCTCTCTTCACTACAGTTTGATGGCATTTCCTGGGACAGAAATGCAGGAAAAATAATTAGCAGAGCTCCCAGCAATAACAAACCGTGGAAATCTTTGCCCTCCGATTCCACTGTTTGGCATTATCAAGGAGAAGAAATGTGAAAATGGTAACACTCTTTAATTCATTAATGTGTTAATTGATTTCACAAAATTAGTTTGCAGACACTAAAAGCAGTTTGTCTTATCTGCTTTTTATGAACTGCCAGTACAAAGCAGAAGTAGGGAAGACAAGGCTGCCACTTGCACAAATAAATGGAAATACTGATATAACAAACGTTGCCTGAAAGCAAAAATCAAATTGTTCCCTGTTCTGCTGAATTTGGGATGCATCAAAACCACAAATTTTCTGCATTTCCAGCACTCTGGAGAAGAAAAGGGCCAATCTTTTTTTCCCCCATTAATAACAAGCCCTGAAGGGGCCGTCAGAGCCCAGGAACAGGGAGCAGCCCAACTCCATGGATTTATTTTATTGTCAGAACCCTCATCAATCTTCTGTCAGAGATCACAGCCAGCGAGACAACAGGGACAGAAAATGAAAGGGAGTTGTTGTCTCCTCTCAGAAACACTTCCAGTGGTACTGATTTTTTGTGGGTTTGTATTGATTTCAGGAGGCTCTGGCTCCAGCACAGGTCCTCCTCTGGCGTGGAGGCTTCCCCGGAGAACATTTTCCAGGTGTTTTTTTGAGCACAGATGGAGAAATCAAACCAACAATGCAGCAGGCAAAGGGAAAGGCTTCAAAGGTTACCCTTGGAATGGTGGAGCTTTGGCATCACTTGCTCAGCATCTTTGCCTGGATCCCCGAAGCCAAAGGCTCTGTTGCTCCCGGGGAGGAGAGCCCTTCCTCCCCTGCTTTCCCTCTAACCCACAGCCAGGGGTTCAAAATGTGCTCTTGAAAGAGAAAAAGAAAAGTGCAGATTGCTTATTTTGAAAGGAACCGTTTTATTGTTTCTCCTATTTTAAGTGAAGACGGGCTTTGGTCAAAGAAGAGTTGGGAAGGGATTTGTGCTCCCTCCCTCCTGATGGAAGCAAGGCTGAGCAGGCACTGCCCGGCAATGGGTATAAATAAATATGGGTATAAATCCTCACTGAAATAAAATCCAAATTCACCTTCCCTGCCTGTTCTCAGGTATTTTATGCTGAACAGTTGAAAACTGCCTGCCCAGTCTGGGTCATCTCCATGTCAAGTTTGATTTGGGGAAGCAGTTTGAGGCTGGAATTTTGAGGGTCTTTGTAGCTGAGCACGATGGAAATGGCAATCCTGGCCCTTGGTTTTCCAACCTGTGTTTCCCTGGGAACAGCCTGCCCTGATGGGGATGCAAGGACTGGCGCTTGTGGTTGTTGCTACTGTGCAGCTTCCAACTGTTTGGGGTTTAGGAAAAGTTCAGCCATCTGAAAGTGCATTGTCTTCACGTTTGGCAAGCTGAAAATCTGGAGGAGAGAGTATTCAAAATTTACTTTTCATTAACACGAGCTAATTAAACCATTTAGCCAGCACTCTCCATACCCAGAGCAGGCAGCCACAGTCTATTTTGAGCTTTCCCTTCCCCTGCCAAGTCCCAGTCTCCAGACCAGCTTTATTTTTCAGTGCGAACTAAGGACTTTTGGACAATGTCAAGCATCACGCACTGGATCTGCTAATTTGTGGCTGGGTTGTGCAATTCTTGCCCAGCCAACGTGGCTAATTTTAGCTGTGCCTCGCAGGGCAAGAGTGGGACAGCTTTGGTTAAGAACAGGCCGGAGGAGCAGCCCCAAGCACGGAGTTTAATTGTATAAAAGCCAGCAGAACCATGAGTAAGGCTCATATGATGGAGCCTTTCTTTAATTCTGCCTGTTAATGTGAGCTTTGCTGCACTCTAGGCTTTCCTCAGGATATAATTTATGATACACTTGGTTCCAAACAACCTTTTCTTTCTCAGCAGCAGAACCTCACCCCTTCTGTGGTTTCAGCACAAAGTCTGGGAAAAGGGACTTTCCCCTGGTTTGTTGTGGCTTCATCTCTTTGCCGTTATCCTCTTGCATCTTTGTTGGATGTGGACTGTGTTTTCCTTTAATAAAATTATTTTTCGCTCAATAAAGTGCACTTGAGATCCCCTCCTTCCCCAGCAGCCGTGCTGCTGCCCGAGCAGCCTCGTTCTTTCTGGAGCATTTAGGGCAGGGTGCGTTTTTCAGTCGCAAAACTGCACTGAAATATTTGTGCGGCTTGGGCTGGAGCTTCGTTTCCTGAGAAAAGTCTGAAATCCTGAAAGTCCCCAGTGAAACCCCAACTGGCTCAGGAGAAGTGAGGACAAAGGGGAGTAGCCAACATAATCTTGGTTAAAACTGGGAATCTGTGGGTGTCCAGCAAGAACAGACCCTTGGACTCTTGGCCCAGCCCTCTGCATCCCAGCATGGCTTCCCAGGCTCTGGGAGAGACTGAGGAGAGCCTGGCCAAGGGAGAGAGGGAAATCTGCCACGAAATCTGAGACCTGACTCAGTGCTCGGGTGATTCCTGCAGAAGAGTCAAGAGACTGAAAGCAGAGTTTAGAGTGTGGACAGAAGTGCTGGGCTTGGATCCTGATGTGTGGCTGATTAATTAATTCATTCATTCGTTTGTTCCTTCCCAAGGGCTCTGTGGGCCCTTCCTGTGCTGCTTCTGTTGGATTTGGCTCAGCTCAGCTCCAGTGGGGCTTGCCTGGGGAGAGTAAAGCTCCAGCACCTTTCCCAAAGGTGTAACGGGGCCCTGCCACTCACCCAGCCAGGGATGCTGTGAAATCCATGGATTTCCCCCCGAGCACAGCACCTGCCTGTGCAGGATTGCTGATGGGAGCCTTCCGTGGGAGAAATGGAGGGAAAACACCACTGCAGGCCAGGGAATGAGGAGAGATGGGCCAAGACCATGGATTTGATCTGAAAGGTCTGTTCCACCCCAAATGATTCTGTGATTTGTGTCTGGCTGGCTCTCAGCAGCTCACAGAGGTTTGCTCATTCTCATCCCTCCCATTAAAACAATTCCTAAGGGAGTTCCTGCTGCTCCCTGTTTTGAGATCCATCTTTTCCCTCACTGCCGTAATTTTGGTTCCATTGCTCCTGCCTGATTGCTCAGTGCTGTTCAGGTTCAATTCCACCATCAGGAGCTCACAAAAGTGACTTTTCCGAAGTGGCACGAGTTCCAAGCTCTGGGAACGGTGCCTTTTCCCAGCAGCAGCAGTAGCAGCTTTAACCTCTGTGCCTGGCTCCCTGCAAATCCACAGTGCTCGGGACACATCTGGGGCACATCTGGGACACATCTGGGACACATCTGTGCCTGGGACTGCTGAATGGAAACCTGGGAGAGGAACGAGAGAGAAGATGCCCGGGAAGGCAAGCAGGAGAGAGAGCAGCCCCCCTAGCCCAGCAAGAGAGAGTTTTTGGGCAGGGAGCTTTGCAGATGTTCATGGACACCTGCCCACATCTGGAGCCGTGCACAGACCAGGGCTGGAGACCCCCAGGTGGGAATGGAGAAGGACAGGATGAGTGCAGAACCCAAGGTGAGAGCAAGCAGGGCTGGATGGGTTTGTGGGGAATGGAGAAGGACAGGATGAATGTGGAACGCGAGGTGAGAGCAGGCAGGGCAGGGCTGGGTGGGTTTGTGGGGAATGGAGAAAGACAGGAAAAATGTGGAACCCAAAGTGAGAGCAGACAGGGCTGGGTGAGGTCTGTGGGGAATGGAGAAGGACAGGATGAGTGCAGAACCCAAGGTGAGAGCAGGCAGGGCTGGATGGAGTTTGTGGGGAATGGAGAAAGACAGGAAAAATGTGGAACCCAAAGTGAGAGCAGACAGGGCTGGGTGAGGTCTGTGGGGAATGGAGAAGGACAGGATGAATGTGGAACGCGAGGTGAGAGCAGGCAGGGCAGGGCTGGATGGGGTCTGTGGGGAAGCCAAGAGCCCTGCAGGACAAGGGCTCCCTGTCTGGGGTTCTCCAGGGACCTGAGGGGCTGTGCAGCATGGCTGGCACTGCCTGGCCAGGGAGGGATCCCTGCTCCTGCCCTGGCTGCTGGCAGCAGCAGGGAATAAAGGGAAAGCACAAAGAGAAATTATGAAATGCAAAGAGAAAATATGAAACCCAACAGAAGTGGAGAAAGGGCGGCTGTGCCTTGCCTTGGACATTTCAGGATGTCCTGGCCAGCTGGGCCTGGGCTCCAACAGACTCGTTTGGAGTTTGTAAGAGCTCTAATGATGCCATTTACTGCTCTTTGAATCAAACCTTGGGACACAAACAACTGAATTTAGGGCTGTCCTTAAACCAGGCTCCCAACCTCAGCAGCTGGGAAATGGGTGAGGTGGGAGAGGTAAGGGGGGAATAACAAACACATCCCGGGCCAGGCGGGGTCAAGACACCCCTGGCGCCCTGGGGCTGATTTCCCTCATTAATAAAATTAAAAGGTGAGGGGGATGTGCACACAGAGCCCAGGCAGAGCTCTCCCAGCCTGTGCTGGGTTCCAGGCACCGTCACAGGAAGAACAGGAATTAATGGCACTTGGAGGAGGCACTGCTGTTTAAATGACTTGTTCAGGGTTGGTTTTCGCCCTTACCCTGCAGAACTCATGGCTAATGCCCAATGTTGAACCCACAGCCCTGTCACAAACAAATGCACACACTGAGCTCTGTTCCTGTCCTGTCATCGGCGGGCACATTGTGAGAAAGAATTTTTGACTGTAAATTGTGGTAAAAACCACAAGCAGAAAGCAGAGGAGTTGTGCATCACCTCCCTCATCGAGGATTTACGACCCTCAGTGCTGGTCAGGGCAGGGAAGGAGGGCGATGACAGAAGTCTGTGTTTGCTGAACAAGCTGTACAGCAAGATGTGTCTGGGAAGCAAGAAGGGAATGAATTAAATACAAACAGAAATTTTAAAAAAAGCAGAGAGGAAAGGAAAGAGAGGAAGGAAAGTGAGAGAGAGAGGGAGGAAAAGGAGCAAAAAGAAAGGGATGAATAGAAAGAAAGGAAAGAAGAAGGGAAGCAGGGAGCAGGACCCCTTGAAGGCTCTGCAGGAACACGGGGCTGGGGCTGGCACTGGCTGCAGCCGGAGCCTGGTTCAGATGGCAGATGGGAATTTGGCCAGCCCAGCATTCTCCTCCAGCCATGGGCAAAGGGATTCTGTGTGGGGCTTGGTGGCTCTGCTCGGGCTGGGGAGAGCAGCAAGGGGGGACAGGCGGAGGAGCTGAGGGACAGGGAAACAAAGCAGGAAAGAGCTGGGGAACACGGCTGTGGGGCAGGAGGCAGGGAGCTGTGGGGGCAGCCCAGACTGGGGACACGCTGGGGTGACACTGGTGTGGCACCAGCTGCTCCCGGGGCCGCTCTGTGCCTGTCCCTGCAGGATCACCTGGGTACGAATGGTTGGTGCTGCCTCAGAGGGGCTGCTCTGTCCCAAATGCCCAGCTCGGGATGGCCCTTGGGGACAGGCACAGAGAGGCTTTCCCCTGAGCTGCGTCCCCTGCAGAGGCTCTGGGATCTCTGCACACACTCCCTGTGGGGGTCTGTAAGGCCCGAGCCCCTCTGTTCCCCCCAAATCCCACAGAAAACCTCACCCCAGCAGGTCTGGAGTGACATTCCCTACACAGCCCCCCTTCCCTCCAGCCCAGCCCAGTCCCTCCCAGCTCCAGCCCTGGGAGCCAAACAGAAACCAGGCCTCTTCCAGAGCAGCTTTAATTCGTTACGAGCCACAAGTCAAGAGGAACAATTTTTTAAAATTTCCATCTATTTTACCTAGACAAGCGTTCCCATGTCATTAATCCTGCCTTTGTTGCCAAGGCCTTTTCCAGCCCCTCAGCCTGGAAGCTGCCTGCTCCCCCTGCGAGCACAGCCGGACCGAGCTGCTCTCGGCTTTGCTGGCAGCTTCTCCACGCTCAGTTCCACCTGAAGGATCCCCTCCGCAAGGTTTGGATGGAAACGCTCCCAGCCACGGTTATTTATTGGAACCATCTGTTTGCACTGGCACACAGGGAGCCCATCACCACATTCCTGTTGGCTTTCAGACTCTCTGCACACCTGGCAGATCCGAGTGAGCAGCCCCTGGTGTTACCAACAGCTCCTGATGGTTTGGTGCAGGGATAAATAATCCTGGCACTGAAGGCAGTGCCCTTTTCCTGCTGCCCTCTTGAAGTGTCTCCTGGGAATGGCAGAGGAGCTATAAGTGGGGTGGGGGGCGGAATTTGAACTGGCATTTCTGCAGCAGTTTGGGTCAGCCTTTGTCTTCCATCAAAAGCTTTTGCTTTGTTTTGTTTTTTGTTTTGTTTTGTTTGTGTTTGCTGCAGGATGAGCATGGCCTTTCCCTCTCCAGGACAGGCTAATGCACCTTTTTATGGAAAGCCAAAAGAATTACAGCGTGAGGACAAACCCCAGCGCTGAGCAGGTTTCCTCTGTCTCAGGGCTGTTGTCTGTGGATTTTTGGGGATGGATTATTCCCTCAGTGTCACCCATCCCCATTAACCCTGCTTCCATCCTGAGCTCCCGGCGCTCTGTGTGGGGACTGGGAATGATCCCTGGGAGTGACCCTGGGCTTTGGCAGAGCTGCCTCTCGGGAACGGCTCTGATTCCTTCTTCACCCCACAGGAGACAGCAGGAGCTCAGCCCCTGCCACCTCAGGCTGCGTGTTCTGGTTCCCTCGTGCTGGAAATCAAGGTTGATGTACCCAAGGATGGGAGAACCCAAGCTCCCATTTCCCTTTGCCCGGAAAAACCCAACCCAAACCCACCCAGACCCACACATCACCGGGAGGTCTTGCTTGGAGCCCTGGGGAGGCTGGAACCACTCTGCTGTCAGCAGGCAGCAAAATCAAACTGCTTTAATGGTGCATCAGACAGGAAAAACATGGCCAGGCCCCCTGGCAGCACCAGGAACGCCAGCGGGACATCGGGAATGCCAGTGGGACACCCAGGAATGCCAGTGGGACACTGGGAGTGCCAGAAGGATACCCAGAATGCCAGTGGAACACCCGGGAATGCCAGCAGGACACCTGGGAATGCCAGTGGGACACCCGGAATGCCAGCAGGACACCCAGAATGCCAGCGGGGCACCTGGGAATGCCAGTGGGGCACCTGGGAATGCCAATGGGACACCGGGAATGCCAGCAGGACACCTGGGAATGCCAGTGGGACACCAGGAATGCCAGTGGGACACTGGGAGTGCCAGCAGGACACCCAGGAGTGCCAGCAGGACACTGGAAATGCCAGCGGGACATCCGGGAACACCAGCGGGACACCTGGGAATGCCAGTGGGACACCAGGAATACCAGCAGGACACGTCAGGCCTTGGGCTGTCCAAGATTTTTGGCTTCTCTCCATGCATTTCCTCCTCCCCCGGCGGTCCTGCCCGCCCTGGCCAGCAGGCTGTGAACTCCACAGCCATGGGATGGCAGCCAGGGAGGGATACAAACCTGGAGTGTGACAGTCACCTGTCCCCAGCGAGCAGCAGGTGGCTCCAGGAGCAGATCCAGCACGGTGGGGAGCCCGCTCAGTCCTTGGGGAACATGAACAATCCCTGCTGGGAGCAGAACCAGAGGCCACGATGCCCTCTGAGCTCCCGGCACAGCTAGGGGTATTTATTGTATTTGCTGCTGTTTTCCTTTGCTGGTCCAAAGATTCGGGATTTCCTCTGAATTGCGTGAAACCACCGCAGCAGCAGCGCTGGCCAGGGACTCCTCTCGTGCTGCCCTGGATCTGTGGGGGAGTGAAACTTTGAGGAAAGCAGAGCGTTGGTCACACATTCCCTGAAAAAGCAGCCTGTGGGGTGAGGCTTTGTAAGGCAGGTGGGGTGAGAGAAAAGCCCTCCCTGTTCCTGACCCACCCCGAGGGTCCCCACAGCCCCACCCCTGCCATGGCACCGCTGCCTCTGCCTTTTGGTGCCTGTCCCAGGCTTTGGTGGCACCTGGGTGTCCCCTGGGAAGGCAAGAGCCCTCTGCCACGGACACCAATCCCACAGAGCTGGGCTCCAGCCAGACCGAAAAATAAATCACAAATCAACTCAAAACAAGCACAAAATACAAACAGTGTGGTTTGGGACAGATAAGGCAGCAAGTGACAGTTTTTGACAATTGCACTATCAGCGCAATTTGCTTGTCTTGCCCTTCGCTGATTTAGGGCTCAGCAGGCTCTGTGAAAACCACCCACTTTCCTGTCACCCGAGCTTCGGTGCTGTCAGGCTGCTCTTTTCTGGCACAGGAAAAGCACTGGTTTGGCTGCTGAGGAATTAAACTAAAATTTGCATTCCTCCAGCTTCCAAACAGAGGACAAAGAACTTGGGTGACATCTCAAATGTGTGGAAAGCAATTCCACTTTAAGGCATGCTGACAACTCCAACTCAAAACTCCCTGCACACGAGTGACTGATGAAAGAAAAGCTCTCCAGGTGCAGATCAGGCAGCATCAAGTTGATCCTAAAGCAGCCTGGGCAGTGCAGCTCTGCCCAGAGCATTCACCTGGAGAGGCCAGGTCTCACCAGGCTGGAGGAGCAGCCAGGGACAAAGGACTCTGTGACAGAACAGCAGTGACTGCACTCCTGTAAATGGCATTTGTTCCAACCTGCTGCTCTCCTCACATTCCTGCAGCATTCAGGATACCAACCCAGCCCATGTAAAACCAGCCTTAAAGACTGCTGTCTTTAGGGTGAGGCACTTCTTAAGTCCTAAACCATTTCCACTTGGGGCAAACCACGCTGTGGGCAAGGCCCAGCTGCTTTCTGATTTCCTCTGACCTTGCAGAGGTTTGAATGCACATCCACAGCCTCTGAGGATTTACTGAATAAAAGCTTTACAGCTTTTGTAAAGGTGAGCTAAGAAGAGAAGCAAATGCACCAATAGATCCTGTAATTGCTTCTCCAGATGAAAAATAGGGAATGAAACTTCTTTTCTGAAGTTAACTCCATTGGCTTCCAGGGCCAGCCAGGAAGGCAGCACTGAGTGTCTTGGAGCTGATTCTCAGAGGTGATTTGTGAGAATTTAGCATCAGGGTTCCTTGTGGAAAACCCAGATCCTGGCAAAAATGTGTGTCTGTTCCCATCCAGCTGTGAAACAGGGCTGAGAGCCAGGCAGGCTTCCAGGTGTGTGTTCTGGGTCTGCCCCTAAGCAACGGGGCAAAAAAATGTGTGTGTGAGAGTTCTGTGTGTGCTCAGAGCTCTGTGTGTGTATGAGATCTGATTGTTTCCAGAGCTCTGCGTGTCCTGAGTTTTGTGTGTCTGGAGCTCTTTGTCCAGGAGCTGTGTCCAGTCCCTTTTGTGTCCCCAAGCTGTGTGTCCAGCCCTGTGAGTGTCCAGGAGCTGTGTCCAGCCCCGTGAGTGTCCCCAGCTCTGTGTCCAGCCCCGTGAGTGTCCCCAAGCTGTGTGTCTAGTCTTGTGAGTGTCCCCAAGCTGTGTGTCCAGCCCCATGAGTGTCCCAGGCTCTGTGTCCAGCCCCATGTGTGTCCAGTCCCGTGAGTGTCCCCAAGTTTTGTGTCCAGTCCTGTGAGTGTCCCAAACTCTGTCTCCAGCCCCCTGTGTGTCCCCAGCTGTGTCCAGCCCTCCTCTCCTCCCAAAGTGTCATTCTGAGCTCCCCCCCAGCTGGGAGCTGTGACAGTCAGCAGTGTCACACATCTGCCAGGGTGCCCCAGACCAGACACTGCTTGCAGCGCTGATGATTTCTTTATGAGACAAATGTTCCTGCAAGAGTTGCACTTTTAACACACTCTCCTGAATCCTAAATAAATCCTCCTCAGGGTTCCCTGTCTTGCTCCTGTTTTGTTGGTAGCAGGAGAGGAAAATGCTCTGTGTCCCTCGGACAACACACAGGCCACCTCTAGCTTTGGACAGCGAGGGCCTGGAGGGAAATTTGGGGATGTGCCCTGGAGGGCTCTTGAAACAGGGAAACACTTTGGAGCCATTTCCAGCCTGTGGAAAGGGCTGAGCACAGAGATCTGTCAAACCTCCCAGAGGTGACAAACTACTGTGGCTCTGAAAGGAGAAGGTGCAAATCTTCACTAGGAGGAATTTTGCCTGGAGAGAGCTGGAAGAAAAAAGGATGTGAACATTAAAAGCATTTCAGAAATACCTTGTATCTCTTTCCCGTAGCAAAGGTAGGAGGTGCAGACAAATAAAGACAGTTTTACAATTTGTACCTGCAGGTTTGGGCATTGTATTTGCAGTTTAACAGCCACTGTCCTTCCTTAGCAGCTGACTGTGGAACCCTCGGTGGACAGGGTTCGGAAACACTCTCAGAATGCCCATTATTCCCATTTCATCTCCCCATCACATGCGATTCCAGTTGCTCCTCACAAACCAGCACAGATGGTGCATTACATGCTTTGGAGGATGCTGCCCTGTGCTGCACTCAGTGCAGAACCCAGGGCTGCTCCTCAGCTACAGAATAACAAGAAAATCTCTTGTTCAGAGTGGATTGGGATGTGCAATCCCTGCACCGTCACTCAGATCGGAAGTCTCATTCCTTAAAAAGCAAAGCTCGTCTGTAACACCACAGATACACACAGGGACAAACCAGAGATGGCTTTGACACCCAGAGTCCTTCACAAACATTCCTGCCTGTCACAAACACATCAGCCCCAGAGCTCTGCTCACTCCAGGAGCCCTGCCCACGGCTGTTTCCAGCTCTACACAACATTCCTGTGCCTCCAGGGGTGGCCCAGGCAGGTGAGGCACAGCCACCCTCAGGTCCGACACCGGGAATACACCCAACCGTCCCGGCCCCGCAGGAGAACGCATTTCCATCGCGTTCCTTTGGTTTTGGTTTCTGTTTTATGCAATCAAAGTTCAGAGTAGCTGAATGCTGGGCGGCTGGAAAAGCTCAAACCAAACAAATCACATCGAGACAGAAGGTGACCATCAGCTAGAGGCAGCAGCAGCATTCCCGGCCATGGAGGGCTCTTCCCAGCGCCGGGCAAGCAAGGCGGGGCAGGGCAGGCTGCGGGGCAGGGGGTCTGGATAAAGCTGAGAAGCCTCGGTGGTGCTGCTTCCTTCCCAGCCCCTCTGTGCCGGGATTTGGGGTGCAGTGCCCACCCCGAGCAATGCGTGCGGATGAGGATCGCCCTGTCCTTCCCACAGCTCCCTTCTGCCAAGAGGGGAATGCAAAGTGCTGGGGATCTCTGCTGCCCTGCACAGACACCAGGCTGGCAGGAGAGGAGCTCTCCCTGAGATGGAGCTGCGTTTGGGGTGGGCTCTCCCTGCCGTGCCCTCCTCCCGAGGGGAACCCCAGCACAGCCCCAGCGTCCTCTCCACTGCAAGCTGTGCAAGCAAGAGAAAAAAGCTCGGCTGGGGGCGATGCTGAAGCAGGAGGCAAATGTGAAGCTGTGATGTTCGAGCTCTGGGCGAGCCTGCTCCTGACCCTGCTCCGGCTGCAGCCCCGCAGAGCCTCCGCGCAGCTTTGCCTCTCTCCTCTCATTCTCTCCGAGCACAGCTCCTTGGGCTTGGGATTTTTTTCCTGCCTTCTCTGACTGGGTCCCTCATCTGTGTGGGCCGTGTGACAGCAGCCTGGTCACCCTCACTGCGACAGGGACCCTGGGCAGAGAGGGCAGTCCTCACTGGAAAATGAGCGATTTGGCTGGGATTATTATCCCCCGTGCCCGTGGGACAATAAGCACCGCTCCCAGCCCCGTTCTCCTGCTTATAATTGCATTTTTAGGCTATCCAGAAATGCACAGCTCAACTCCTGTACCTGGGAAATGCCACTGGGATGCTGGAGAGAGCCCCTGACTTTTCAGGGATAATGGCCTTGCTCCTTGTCCCAGGGCAGGACCCTGAGCAGCAGAGCCGAGGGTGGCCAGGCCCCCTCCCATGGGAACCCCAGCCCTGCTCTATTCCATTGTCCCATGGAACCCCAGCCCTGCTCTGTTCCATTGTCCCATGGAACCCCAGCCCTGCTCTATTCCATTTCCCCAAAGAAACCCCAGCCCTGCTCTATTCCATTTCCCCAAAGAAACCCCAGCCCTGCTCTGTTCCAGACCCCAAACTGCTCCCGAGGCTGCTCACGGCACCTTTGGGATGGCTGTCCTCCCGTGGTGGCAGTTGGGCAAGCGCAGGGACAGAAAGGATTTAAATCCGCCTTTGATCCGAGCTCCCCCTGCCAGGGATTGTCACCAATCAGTTCCCTCAGGTCACAGGGAGGGCACAAAGCAGAGGGAAGGGAGATTTTTCCAGGACAATCCTAGTTTTTGGTGGCACACGACTGTCTCAGTGTCCACTGCGGCCCCACCCCAGCGCCTCATGCTCAGCCTTGGGAGAAGGGTGACCCCGCTCTGAGGAAAATGATTTAAAATGCCTTCAGATGCCTTTTCACTTCTTTTTATTTAATTCCATAAATATTTTCATAAGGCTCAGTGTCTTTACAACACCTTTTTAAACACTTTTTTTTTTGTTTTATACACACAACTTTGACACTTGTTTGACAGGGTCAAACAGTCCAATATAAACAAAATAATAAAACTGGCAAGTGTGGATCAGCTGGGTTACCAAAATCCTTTTTTCTTTTTTTTTTTTTTTTTTTTTTTTTTCTCTTACTGTTAAAACCCCAAAAGCACTAAAATATCAGTATTTGGCTTCAAACTAGAATTTTAAAAACCTTTTTTTTTTTTTTTTAAATTCTCTGCTACAAGTCCCTGTCGTCATAGTGCCTTTAAGTTCCTACAGACTCTTCTTTTCTTCTTAAGGAAAAATAAGCTTGGTGATGCCATGCAGAACTTACAATAGCTACTAAATATACATGTTCCCTGAAATGTAGCTGCAATGAAAAGATGACAGAGCATAAAGAGAACAAAACCAGAAACCCAAAGCACCACAGTGTACTATCAATAACATTGCAATGGACAGCTGGTGCCCATCCAGAAACTGAAACAAATTTCAAATATATTTCTCTATGTAGTATTTTCTATTTACAACTGTTAGATGCACCTAGGTTGGTTCTTGTTTGACTTTTTGGAGAGGGTGGGGAGGCGAAAGTCTTGAATTTAGATCCTCTGTTCTAGTGTCTAGGTTAAGGGGTAATGCATGTCATTGACCTAGGGAAGAGGGTTTCTTTTTATTCTTTATATATATATATATATATAGATTCAGCCAGAGAAATCCCGTAAACATGTAAGTTTGTTACAACTCTCGTTTCTGCATATGGAATGGGAAGTGGGTTCCTCCTGTCTGGCATTGGAATCAAAGTCTGTATCAGATGCTCAGTCAAGTCACCCCCATCTGCACGGGCGCTGCTCCCAGCGCTGTCACACACACGCTCCAGCCCTGCTCCCTACTGGGAAAGCCACAGCAGGCGCTCAGTGGGACCCAGTGCTGGTTCTTCTTTGTGCCAATGCTCCATCTCCTGCAGCACCTTGGCAATTTATGGAGGGCAAGAGCTTTCTTGAAGGCCCGAGAGCCAAGCCCCTCGTCCCTGCGGCCGCTGTGCCAGCGCCAGCACGAGCGGCGCTGCCCCGGGTGGGCTTCCCACTTAACAAAGAAGCTGCGAGTCCAACAAGTGGCCTTGTCAGATCTTGATTTATGATGCAAATAATGGTGTGGCGGTGGTGTTTCTTTTTTCCTAGTGCTGAATATTTAGGAAGCATCTTCTCATAAAAATTATGGATGTCTCATTCTCACTCTCTGAGGCACAAAACAGTAAATGAACAGGCTTAACTAATGTGCTTGTTACTTGGTTGTTTTTTTTTTTTTTTTCCCCTAAGCAATTAAAAAGGCAAAAGGAGTAAGTGAAATTTTCATCATGTTGACAACATTTTGGAATCTCTCTCTCTCTTTCTCTCTCTCTCTCTCTGCATCTCTCCAGCCATTCCAACATTTCAGTTAACTGACAAGAACCCATCTCATGCACTACTTTAAATACCCATTCTGTTAAAGCAACAAAAGAATATTTGCTATGTATCCCATATTAAAATCCGACCAGAAAAATGCAAAGATACAAAAGAGCATAAAAATAATTTCTGATATAAAATTGGGTTGCTTCCTATTTGGGATTCCTGGTGTTTGGCTGCTGCCTGTCACAGAGGGGCCACTCCTCCTCTCCAAAACACTAATCTGGCTTTGCTGGTTATTGATAGATTATTCAAAAGTAGGAGAGATTATTTTTGGATTTAAATAAAAATAATGCCACCCTTGCAATATGCCCTGAAATAAAACAGGCTCCATGGAAACAATGAAATCACACTCTCTGCTCTTCCCATTCACTTGGATATCTTAGGGGCAAAAAAAAAAGAAAAAGAAGAAAAAAAGAAAAAAAAAGAAAAAACCACCAAAAAAAGGAAAAAAACCAAGTATCTCTTTGTCCTGGGGTGCTTATGTCATGTATCAGATTCTAAAGAAAATGACAAATACTGTGATCAATCACTTCATCCCACATTTTCAAAGGAGCTTGCAGAATAGCTCTGCAAAGATTTCAAGTTCATCTCCTAAATCTGGTTAAACAGTCTCATTTGCCCTAGGAAAAAAAAACAATCCTCCTCCTGACAATGGTCTGTTTTACAAGCTTAACCATAAGCTTCTGCACTTGCAAACAAATGTACTTAAGGCTGAAATTGTAGGAAGTGTCTTTAAAAACAGAGCTGTGAATCTCCAGAGGGAGAAAAAGAGAGAGAAAGAGACCTGGAGGGTTGGGCTGATCCATCACTCCAGAGCCCCTGCACTGACCCCTCTGGGAGCTGGGCCTGGGGGGTCCAGCCACAGCTCTCAGCTCTGAGTTCTCAGGGGCTGGACCTTCCTGGGGAGCGGGGCAGGGATCCTTCGCTAATGGGGCGCTACCCTGGGGGACCCGGGCTGGAGCGGGCACTGAGCCCCACGGTCCTCACTCTCGGGGTCCCTGCTCCTGCAAATGGCAATCAGGGGTTCGCTACGGTGGGGCTGTGCAGGCTGAGTGTGGCCAAGGATGGGACCTTAGTTCCTGAAGACAGAAAACTGGCCGTTCCTCGGAGCCTCGGAGCCAATTTTCCTCTCTGCAATGGAGGCGTGAAGCCATCGGGTTTTAAGCTTTTATCTTTGTATGAAAAACAAAGATAGGAGTGGGCTTTTCAGAGTTGTGTCTCAGCTTGAAAAGAAAATAAATCAAAGATAAGCCCACAGAAACAAAGCAAAAAGAAGAAAAGCCCCTGATTCTCTTTTCTCAGTCTTACTCCGAGTGTGAGTAAATCACACTGAATTGAGAAAAAGACGAGTGCTTAAAAATGCAAAAAATGAACCGAGGAAAACCCATCTCTCACTTCCTAAATAGCTGCTTGCCCTTCTGCTGGGTTTGACCTGCCCACGAGAGAACAGTTAAAGCCAGAGAAATACTGCGCAGCGGAGCGGGAGCACAGGGAGCACATCCAGACAGGCACGAGTCAGACCAGGGAATGCAGGACAGGCACAGGGACAGGGACAGGATCGGGCCCTTCCCGGGGTGGGGACTAGGGGACAGCCAAGGGAGGGACGGAGAGGGAGGGACAGGGAGCAGAGACCTCCCAGCACTCCAAAAAACAAACAACACCCCCCCATAAATAAAATCAAAGAAAATATACACCAATGTAGTCCATGAGGAACTTCCATGACGGAGTCACACAAGCAAGAAAGCATTCTGGGATGCCAATGACGACTCAGATGGAAATGAAGGAAAACAGGAAAAAAAAAAAAAAAGAGATGTCCAACCAATGGAATAAAATAAAACAGGTCACATGGTTAGAAATCATTGGTGCTTCCTAGTATCTAGTAGCAGATTACTTCCCAAAAACAACAAAAAAAGTTTTTGGTCCTTCTATATATATACATATATGTATATATATTATTATTTTTAAAATGTGTGTATACATATATATATGTATATATATTTAGTTGCAACAGTGCTTCTCCGAAAAAAGGTCCATCTATAAATATAATTTTATTTATTTTTATTTTTAAATTTTAGTTCTTTTAAGTTAAAATTCTCCATCTCTCTAGGTATTATTTTTTGAATGGTGTTAACCTGCTGAAGTTTTGCCAGAATGGTGCCTGGCTGCGTCTGGGTTCGGTGAACTCGAAGACCTGGGACTGGGATATGCCATCTGTCACCATGTATTGTCCCTGATTTAATGGATCCTGGGGTGGTGGGTAGGCTGGAGGAACCGACTTGGAGTAGCTCACACCTGCATCGATGATTGGGGGGAAAAAGAAACAGATCAGTCAAAGAGCAATCGGGTCAATAGTCTTTCTTCGTCATGCTACCGCTTCTTATCGCTTCTTATCGCTCCATAACCAGGGTCCCACACCCCAGCACGTGCCACAGCTGGCAGAGCTACAGGAACGCGGCGCCTGCCTGACCTCTGAGCTCCGAGGCTGCCTCCCTACGCCAAGAGACTGGGACAAGATCCATTACTTTGCGTGGGCAGAGTTGTGCCCGCCCCGATGGAAAAGTCCTGTGTGGCCCAGGAGAGCAGGGCCAGGCGCTGTCCGTGCCGAGGCCAATGCCCGCACCGCTCGCCCCGCTCTGGTTTAACATTCCTGCTTCCAGGCTCCTCTCACCCTCCCTCCCGGCTCTCCCTGGAAAACATGCCCCACTGACCAGCCCCGAGACGACCCCGAGCACCGCCCCGCTCCGATTCCTGCACGGAACGGAGCAGAGCTGCTGTGCAAGAAGCCCTAGCCTGCAGGGAAGCACCTACACGAAGGGCAGCTCGTTCTTTGGGAACATTTTAGGACTTTTCCATAGGGTTTGCTCTCAATTCACCAGTCTGGTTTCAGCCCAAAACGGCTGCACACAACGCAGGAAAGGCTGAGCTTCTGCTCAATCCAAACTGGCAGCAATGGATGGACTGGCAAGGCTACGCTTTCCGGGTGTAGATGTCCGATTGCCACACAGGTGAGCACAGCTCCTGTGCAGAACAGGGAGAGGGGACACTGCCCTTACAGCTTTCCCAAGGGAAGGGGGCTTCAGCAACCTGCTGTAAAAGATGCTGTGGAAAGGGCTGCTCTGGGTGACTGAAGTGGAACAGAAGGGATGTGTGTCACCACCAAAGCGTAGCCTACAGGGCACAGTGACACAGTCTGGATGTCCTTCCCCACAACGCCGCTGACGAGGGACAACCCCTCCTTCAGCCTCGGGGCAGCGGGGCCGGCTGGAAACCACGAGTGCAGGAAGGAGAGAGGAGCAGGGCTGTGGAGCAGGGCGCTGCAAGCTCTGGCCATCTCTGGATCATGCAGAACTGCTCTTCCTTCTGCGGGACGGGCGAGGCTTCGCGAGGGCTGGCTCGGGGCGTCACCTCCCCGGGCTTTAACCGCAGGAGCGAGGCCACCGTCCCCGAGCAGCTCAGTGTCCTCATCTGGAAAGCGGGATGGCATCCCCCACCTACCTCACAGGAGGGTTGTGAAGCTAAATTAATTAATGTTTGTAAAACACTTTGAGATCCTCGGCTGGGAAGGTGCTGGAGAAGGCAAAATACGGTGATTAGCACCCAGGAACCAGAGCAAGGCGTGCACAGCAATGCGGCTCGCGGCTCCTGCCGCACACAGACACACCAGCGCTGGCCGGGCACGGGACGGCGGCACACGACGGGCACTTACACACAGGGAAAGCCTCACGAGGGCACCCACAGAGCTCACACACAGCTGGGGCAGCTGCTGCTTTGGCAGGCAGGGCCTCTTTTGGGTACAAACTAAGGCGTGTCTTTAGGGGAGAGAATTGATTCGCTTCTCCTTGCTATAGAGTTTAACAATCAAGAGTGAAAATCCTCAAAGGGTTTAGAGCAAATGGAGATGGCTTGAGTATGGCTGACTGATTTCTCCTTTTTTATTGTATTTTGTGCAGCTCTCTGTCCACTGTAGGGAATAACCAAGGTCACTCCTTACACTGGGCAAAAACCACTCTGCGATTCACACTTACTAACCTTGAACGAATTCATCACAGTTAGTGTTTTAAACTTGTTTGGAAAGATCAGCCTGGAGATGTTCTGCATCTGTACCTGCAGCTGGACTAGTTACTCACGAGTTCTCTGCTGTCTTGCCAAGCTCCTGTCTCCTATCTGCAGAGCCGAGGGCAGCCCCAGAGCTGTGCTGGGGTCACACCTGGGCAGGGGCAGCTGTGCAAAACCTGACACAACTCCTGCGCCACCCTCGTTGGCACAGAATGCCAATGAACAGCTAAAACTGACTGCACTGTGTGACTGAGACCAACCATGTCCCCCCAGGGCAGGCACTGAGCTCCTCCCTGCCCACCTCTCCCACCCCTTCTCCTGGCACTGCCCTGCTCCAGGCAGGCCAATGTGTGGGCAGTGAGACCAACTGCAGGAGCTGTTCTGGAGGGCAAACTCCAGCCCTGAACCCACACAGGGGTGTCAACCTTCTCCTGAAGGTCACTAGCCCTTGGACAATTCTCCCAGCAGAGACTGGTGAGGCATTTTAGGATCTGTGGGAAGGTTAGGAACTGGTACAGGTCCTTTACAAGGCTAAAGTTGGGAAATAAATCTTCTGCTTTGGCTCTCAGACTGACCCAAAGGATCAGGAATTACTTCAAAGGCAAACAGTCCTTGTGCTACCAAAATTACTCATGTGCCACAACACAGGAGAGCTGTGAATCTAAAGTTGCTACTGCAGGAGGGGACACAGAAATTGTTTTTAGCTTAGTAAGACCTTAAAGCCACCTCGCTTTAGTGCCATGGCCCCATGGCTTTGGCATCTTGTGGCTGCAGAGCACCCGGCCTTGCTGGGCTGAGCTCTTCACTGCCTCTAAACTCATTTGTGCAGGGTGAACTAATGTATTTTAATGATGACACAGAAATGCTACGAAACCTCCTGGATCAGCAAATCGCTGTGCACTTGGGAAGCTGGAAAAGTAGAGAAAGGACAGTCTGGCTGCTGACCACTGACAGTGATGGAGTTCCACCGCAAGGAATGGAATCCACAGTCTGTCGTCTCCAAAAAGGGAAAAGGGCACACTCCCCTGGCCAGATCACTAACAAACCCCATTCAGTTCTCCCCCAAAACAGCCTTTTTGGTCCAAATTCCTGAAAAACGTCTGTCCTTGCTTGAAACACACCCATGCACACCCTCCCCCTTCCCTCAATAAAGCAGCTGTTCCCACAGTTGTAGGTGTGGCCCTGTGTGAGGATCTGGGCTACTAGCATCAACATCTGGGCTGGAGGAATGTCAAAAGCTCCTGGCTGGTTCTACTTGCATAAAGAGCTGAAAGTTTCATATTTCTCAGAGGTATCCAATGGCCTGAACATCAAACCTGTGCATCTCAAGGACATGCACCGTCACCGTGGGTGGGACATGCAAATAAAACCACTGTGCTCTGGTAATTCCACAAAGCATTTCCTTGTGGAACTGTGAGACAACACTTGAGGTGCCCCAAGAATGACTTTTCCATTTTTTTTTTTTGATATACCCATGTTCTGGAACACAGAAACTGGGGGTTGGTGTGGGGGGGAAGATTCACCTAATCTGCACATCTTCAAATCCTGAGAAAGAGCAATTCTGAGAAAAGTCTGGCAGGCAGGTATTCTTCTGTTCTGCTCTGAAGTGGTTTGTTCCCTCATCAGAAAGAACTCGGGGCCATCGTGCAAAATTGTCTCTTGAGGGATATTTTTTTAATATGCAAAGCCATAACTCCGCTGCAATTCACCAGAAAGAAATGAGCCAAGCTCTTTTCCAAGGCAATTTTGGGCTGCGTGGCGAGCGGAATTCAAAGCACAAAGGGAAGAATCGATGGATAAGTAACGATTTTCAGGCACAGCAGCCAACTCCACCCCATGGGCAGAGCTGGAGCTCCTTCTGCTGGTTTGAGGCTCATTCTGCAGCGCGGCTGCAGCTGCACACAGGGATCGCTCACAGGGCGGGGCTGGGAGAGCTGCTCACGAGGAGAACAAGAAAATTCCCAGATTCGTCATTTGGCTAGACAAAACTGGTGAGAGATGCTGCGCTGTCACTTGAAATCATGTCTTTTTATAGCACCAGGCAACGTCACTTGGAGCCTTTCGGATTTCTCAGCTCAGAAGGAAACAATTAAAACGATTTTAAACTGTCTCGTTTTTCCCTTCTAGGTTGGTTTTTTTTGGGTTTGTTTTTGTTTTTTCGAAGTGTCTCTTCTCTTTGAGGTTACAACACGATTTCAGCAGCACGTGAAGGTTTGGGAGCATGCTGTTCCCTCACAGGCAATCCACATGGACACGTGCAGACGATCATACAGCAGGACACTGCCCCTCCCCGGCTCACACGACACAGACACGGAGAACACGCACATCTCCTCCACATAACCATGGAAACTTGCCTTACAAGCTGTTTACTCCATCCTCGACCTAGGAGGTTTGAGCTTATCCTTTGATCAGCAGCTATTTCTATTTCCCAGGCTTTCTCCCTACCCTGCTGCCCACGCTGCTGGGTGGGGACAGTGGCATCGCCAGCCCTGCTGGCAGTGCTGGCCTGGCCGAGGGGAGGCTGCTGGCAGGAGAGGGAGCAGTGCTGCCTGAGGAACCCTCCAGCTCCCTCTGAGCTCAACAGCAGCTCTGCCAACTTGCATCTTTCAAAAACCCCCAAATTCTGTTTGCCCCTGAATCCCATAGCCCCTACGCAGCACCAGGGACACGCCTCCGGAGCACTAATTGTTGGATGGTCAATTACTCCTGTCACAGCAACAAGTTTAAGGTAAAGAATCGAGCAGAACTGGCTGAGTGGGCCCAGCCCTTTGCCCTCTTCAGCACATTTCAACAGAGGATCTCAAAGCACTGCCCCACAGCTCGCTGGGTCACCTGTAGGGTTGGCAAAGGATGATGTGTCTGGAGCTGGCTGTCCCCAAGGTGAGGATGGAGCTGTGAACAGGAACTCTCTGCCTGCCAAGGCAGTCCTGACCAGCTGGACTTCACTTTAAACCTCCCTGCTGAATTACCCAGCTCTCAGTTTGCCACATTTGCCCAACTCCAGAGGAATTTCAGTGGTGCCACAGCCATGGCCCTTCACACAGCCACGGATCTGACTCCAGGGCCTGACAGGCAGGTATTTCCAGGGATGGTACCAGAACATATCTGAGCTCCCTTTTCTACCCTCCCTTCTCTGTTCAGGAGGGAAAGGGCTGACTGCAGCTTGAGAAATGCAGCAGGAAACAGTCACCTCACGTCCTGACGTTCCCCAGACAACCACAATATCTACCTACACACGCTGAGCTAACCCGACCCTCCCGAGTCTATTTATCAAGACTGCTACTGCAGCCTGATGTCATTAGACCAGACATTAAGATAATGATCCCACATGTGATAAGAAAAGCTAATCGAGGCAAGATGGAATAAATGATACTGGGGCTTTATCAATCAGAGCCAGGTGAAAACTAATGTCTGCCCTCCTGTGTTTGTACAGGCTCCCTGTGCCCCAGCCCTGCAGGCTGATCACACAGCTCACTCCACTGACACAAGAGATCACTTCAGCCCTGGAATGCTGCTGCTTTTGGGGAGCAGCTCTCGCCTAAAACCCCTCCCCAAACTCAACGGGCAGGGCTGTCTGGGCTCACAAAGCTATTTCAGTGGGAATCTCAACATGTCATCGATGTCAACACCTTGGCTCTTCCCACGAGGGCCATGAACATCTCATCCAAAACTGCCCTGGGGGATCTGCTCAGCAAATGCGCCCATTGCCAAGTCACAGGTACCATCCTCAGAGGCTGCCCGGCCAAGAATTTATTCCTGATTGGCCTTAGCTGGTAGATCTGACTGGCTCCTGGAAGATACTGAGGACTCCAGCTGGATTCCTGCTGCCATCAGTGGGATGGTGCTTGTGGACCCACAGCACAGAGCGCTGGTAGGGTCTGGATTTTACAAGAAATGGGGTGCGCTCTGTGACTGCCCTGAATCTGGGGGGAAATCCACCGGCAAAATGATTAGCTCCATCCTTTCACCTCCTGCGCTGTGAAAAAAGGGAAGTGACCCTGATTATCCGAAAATGCAAATGCCCCTCTTTGTTTTCAAGCACTTGGGCTGTGCTTGCTCAGGCTCTCGAAATCCCCCGAGGCTGTGCCTACACGTGTGAATAGATGGGGAAACACGGCAGGGCCACGTCAATCTTGTCAGCAAGGAAGATGCAGTAAAATAGGATTAAACACCCGGGAGAAGCACGGGAGGGACTGCCAGGCCCTGCTCAGACCTGTCCTGCCCAGCTCTGCTGTGCAGAGGTGCTGGGAGAGCCTCCAGCGCAGCAGTGTGAGGAGTCAGAGGACCTGTTGCGTGTCTGGGTCAGGGATTTTATGACATAGTTTGCTGTGAGCTCAAGTGATCAGAAAGGAATAAATTAACAGCAAAACCCAGGGATTCAGAGGGTGTTTTGTGACAGGCCAAGGCAGTTCATGCTGGCTGATGATTTAACCCCTGCTGGGTTTGCGTGGCTGAGTGTTCATGGGCAGGGTTAGTGACAGCATCCATCTCGGGTGATGCTGACTGAATCTCTGCCTCCCTCATCCTAAAGACTTGTCAGGGCTGAGGGCATCTCCTGGGGGAAGCTGTGCACAGGGCAGGGGCAATACACAGGGCAGGGAGAGGAGCTGGATATAGTGTGGGGCTCCAGAGCTCTCCTAGGGTGGGAAACCCTCCCAGCTCACGCTAAGGTCATTTCTTTAAATCTTTAAATAAAAAAAACCCCATAGATTTCCTTTTCCAAAAGTGGGAAATGGTGCTTTAAGAATGGAGCCTGCTTCCTGGAAGGACCTCTAATTCCCTGACACCAGTGGCTGGCACCTGCTGGGAATATGAGCAAATATCCCTTCCATGCACAGGCTGTCCTGCAAGGGGCCAGACATGGGCAGAGCTGGGGAGCAGAGGGGAACTGAGTGTTCCTGCAGGCTGCAAACACTGATCCTTGGGGCAGGGATCACCAGTGGCCAGGGAACAGAGGTCCCACATGGAGAGAGGCACTCCACAAACCTTCTAGGTTTGGAAACCTACGAAACCTCCTAGGAATGGAAAAATGACCCTGGATTGAGCTGTGTCTGCATTAAAGATGGACTGGAGATCCACAAGGGATCCACTTTCAAGGCAACTTTGGAACAGTCTCCACCCCTTTGGTCAGTGAGAAGCTCAGTGCTGGCAGGGCAGGCCAGTGCCACCCTGGTGCTGCCGTGTCCCTGGCGGGACTGGGCTCTGCACAGAACCTGCACTCCTGCCTGGCTGCAGCCTGCAAACAGAGGGGGTTGTTGCTTTTTAAAGTCCAGACAAATCAATTTCTTGTGCTACTTCACTATTTCTAGGAGACATCACGCTGAATTCTCTCCCAGTCCCTACCCCGGCACTGAAGGAAGCTAAAGGACAGCAACCGAGAGGCAAAATCTTGACCAATCAATGCAAAAGGCAAACAGCAGCAACCAGCCCTGTTCCATCAGAGAGGTGCAGAGCCAACACTACCCATTTACTGCATGTCTAATGGACTTAAAGAAGGCCAAAAATTGGTTTAATGCTGTCTTAAGGCACCTGGTCTAATATCATTACATTTTGCCCAATCCAATAAGGAGTGCAAATCCTGGGATATTGCACATCATTAAGTGGGTCTGGCAGGGAGCCTGGCCCTGCACACATGGCTGGGCAGACCTGAGAGCCAGGAGGGGCTGCTGCCCCACACAGGACCCTCAAACACTTCCCAAAACACACACAGTGGTGTTAGCACTTCATCACCTGGATAAAGGTCCTGTCGGTTTAAAAAGCAGAGTTTTAAGGTTTCTTCTGCTGCTCTCAGCGGCTCTCCCCCTCTCCTGCTGCAGCCAGCAGAGGTTTAAATGCCTCCTTTTCAAACACATGCCAGCCATCTCCAGAGCAATACTTCTGGGAGGTGTGGTACAACAGTGCATGAAATAAGCAGCAGTTTATACTATTTGAAAAATGTTTTTCTGCTTCACCTCAAACAAAGTTGATTGCATTTTCCATTTCACCTCCTTCACGGCTTTTCTCTCTTCCTTAAGTGTTCTGTGACAGGGGAATTACCATGGTTTCCCATTTAAGAGGTGGAGGGAACAAGTGAGATAATCTAGGAACAAGTCTGTAATAGGCATCCTGTGACACGGGAGCCGGGCTGGCGACACCTCGGGCTGCTGAGCTGCCGAGCTGCCAAGCCCTGCTGCAGCCACGGAGGCCATCCTGCACACCTGCATTTCAATCAATAAATGCTTCCATGGAATACAGCGACCTAGTCCTCCTTCTGAAGGGCTTCCCTGGTTTTTGGGTATAACTGATGCTCCAAAAGCAGCTCCAAGCCCTTTCCAGCGCTCTGTGGGAGGGCAGAGACAGCAGCAGCTCCTGCACGGGCACACCTGCCAGCCCCAAGAGCCTGCCAAGGTCTTGGCAAAAAAAAAAAAAAAA
>VZRL01005051.1:158667-169979 GCA_013397895.1 Origma solitaria
AAAAAAAAAAAGTTGGTATCTGTAAAATGCATATGGCAAGATTGAAAAAATCCATCACTAAAAGCCAGCTCTCAGGAGTTTCCTCCTACCTCCCTCCTCCAAGCAGTGCCAGCAGCTCCCTGCCCCGGCAGCCTCGCGCCTCTCCTTCGGGCTTGGGCACAACACAAACCACAGAGTAACAAAACTTAGAGTTTTCAGTGTCAATATTTAATTTAATCAACCTGAGACTGGGCTACGATCACCACAGTGGTCATAGCAAAGCAAACGGAGCTACTGCTTTAATGACTCTATTTGTTATTTTTCAGATTTCACGGCCTAAAACCAACCAGGCTGTGCTTAACTCGGTGCTGGGGTGTGACTGAACTTCTGCCTGGCTCGAGGATTTAATCCCATAAAAAGAACTGCCAGTGCCACAGCCCAAGCTCGTTCTTCACTAAAGAAATGCTGACTGCTGTTTTAGGAGCTAATGAATTTCACAGTCCGAGAAGCCCAGGGTAACAACCCCTCCTTTTTCATCTCAGAGAGAAAGAGAGAGAAAGACAAAGAGAGCAGACAGAGAGCAATTGCTGTGTAAGACATAAGTCCTGTCAGGCAGATTGTATTTGTCAGGATGCAAGTCCAGTGATTTACGTGGGAATACTGGCAGGCATGCTCAGGCACCTCTGAACCGTGTCACTTACTGGCTGAACAGTACAATTATTAATTAATACCTTAATTAATTAATAATATAATTAACTGAACAGCTAGCAATAATTTCAACTGCTTTAGTCACGGCAGTCATGCAAGTCAGGCTCTCTCATTGTGCAGTAGCCACAAGCCCTGTGGATGCTCCCAAGCTGAGGGACAGACATGCAGGTGCCGAGGGGCTGTGACAGGGGCACAGGGACAGTGGGAGGCACCTGGACCTGCTCTGGGTGGGCACACTCTGAGCTTAGAACATCTGGCCAGGAGAGTTTGTAGAGAACATCTCAGGAGACAACGTAAGAAGTTAGTAGAGAGGAGAAGACTGATGACAATGGAGAGACACAGCAAACCAAGGAGCTCACAGCTGGCCTGGCAAACCACGCCTGGGCCAGCAAAGGCAGTGGACAACACACAGGTGAGGCAGAAAGCAAAGAGCTCCTCCAGCTTCTGCAAAACCTCCCGAAACACCTGCTCGGAGCGGGGACCACCCTGCCTGCACCTGACTGGAGCCAAGCCTTGAGGAGTTCTCCCAAAACCCACTTGTAGGCCTACTTGTGCTATGGTACTTTGGTAACAAATCAATACATCCACGAGTTTGTGAAGCTTTGGAGAACTTGAGAAATGACCTGTCTGACCTTCCCTCTGTGTTGAGGATTTCCAAACCTGTAGCTGCAAGAGTTATTGCGAGAGAGAATTACCACTGGCTTTGGCCAGTTGAGACTCTGCCTCACAGCAGGCATGGCATTGATCAGTTGGCTGCAGCCTGCCTGGCTGGGGAAATGAAGCTGACATTCCAGAGGTACAATGTCTTTACTAAAATCCTTTATTTCCTACAGTTGATGCTACTGTGCTGTCTTTAAAAAGTTACAGGCAGCCCCAGGAAACAGGAGTGTCCCCTTTCCAGCAGCAGGAAAGGGGTACTCCCTCCCCAGTTCCAGCATTTTAGCAATCTTTGTTTTTTTGTTTGGTTTTTTTTTTTTTTGCTAATGGGAGACTTTGGGAATTAGCAGAACCTCTACACACCTCCGCACTCACTCCCATTTCAGCCTGAGATAAACAACTGAGATAGATTTCTGCCCCCAGGGACAGCTTCCGGACATCAGACTGGAGACACGAGATCAAATTCATCTCTGGTGCACTTCCACTGGCATTCAACCACCTTCGACCAGAGATTAATTTGGCCCACAGATACATTAAGAAAGGATACAAAGCACAAACGGTATTTGATATAAAAAGAGAAGGGAGGGGAAGTTGAGGGGATGCTGGATCCTAACCCAGCAGGATTCAGCCCAGCCCGCTCCACCCTCACATCACCAGGCACAGAGCGTGTTGCCGGTTACCTTTTTGCTTACTGACTTTCTTTACTGTCATTGCCGCTTGCCGCTTTTGATTCTCAGAAATTTCAAAGCCTGGAAAAGGGAACACGGCAAACACAATTCAGAAGGTTGCTCACAAAGCCTTGTTTCCTTTTGGGGAGGGGGGATGCTCTGCACTGTCTGCAAACATGGAATGCTCTAGGGTGTGTGTGGGCAGGAGTTCTGCTGAAAAAAACTCTTCCTTGGCAGGATGGGCCTCTTTCTAATCTCAGTTGTGCAGGGGATGGATGAAAAGTAAGATTAGACCCATTTTTATTTATACAGTGTCATAAATATGCCCAGTGCTTTAGGGCTGAGCACCGAACTGAGCCTGGACTGACACTGGCCACAGCCACTTTGGGGCTGTCACTCACTGTGCTGCCCAGCCCTGCACGGGGACATCGCTAACCACAGCAGGAGGACGCAGCCAGGACACCCTGAAGGCACATGGCCAAACACTTCCCTCTCTCACACACCCACGGAGGTCCAGGCTTGAAGCTATGGGCAGAATTTGTTTCTTGGGGGCCAAAAAGAGCAATAACTGAGCTGGAAGGAGACCTATTTGTGACTAGGAGAGCAACCAAGGATATTTCAACAATTCTGTCACAAAGAAAATGTGGGCTCCTCCACCCATTGGGGCTAAATTAAACGCTACCAACAACCTCCTTTCACATTCATTTCCACATTCCTCACCTATCTTTTCATCTTCTTTTACCATCTTCCTTTCTTCTCTGAAAGCTCTAAGCCATCGTAACTTCTCCTCCAGTTTCTTGGCAAAGAATAAGTGCATTTCCTCAGTCTCCTTGTTATGCAGTTTGAAGGCATTCTTCATGCTGACATTGAAGTCATCATCTCTCCCATCTTCTATATCCACCACTTCATATTTATCCATGTCTATGCGCCCTTTGTAATACAGGATATCCCTTCGGATCAGATCCTGCAGAGGGAAAAGGGCACAGGGTTAATGGGGAGATCTTACGGAGCCTGAGCTCAGCAGGGAATTCCTGGGGGAGCTGAGAAAAAGAAAAGTGATGGTGAAAGCTGGTCAGATCCTTCAGTTCCTAGGAGAGCTGAGGAAAAGAAGTGATAGTAAAACCTGGTGAGATCCTTCAGTTCCTGGGAGAGGAGGAAAAGAAAGAAGTGATGGTGAAACCTGGTGAGATCCTCCAATTCCTGGGAGAGATGAGGAAAATAAGTGACAGTAAAACCTGGTCAGATCCTTCAATTCCTGGGAGAGGTCAGGAAAAGAAGTGATGGTGAAACCTGGTGAGATCCTTCAATTCCTGGGAGTGCTGAGGAAAAGAAGTGATAGTAAAACCTGGTGAGATCCTTCAATTCCTGGGAGAGCTGAGGAAAAGAAAGAAGTGATGGTGAAACCTGGTGAGATCCTTCAATTCCTGGGAGAGGTCAGGAAAAGAAGTGAAGGTGAAACCTGGTCAGATCCTCCCAGCCTCACCTGCTGGGAACACATCTCTTGCTGGCCAAGAGGGCAGACCACGGGCAGGAAAGGGCAAAATGCACACCCTTGAGCTGCAAAATTCAGTTGGTACGCACAAAGAAATGCCTTGGAGCAGGTGACATGTTCCCATTTCCATATGGGAGGTTCTGTTCCATAGGGTGAGGAATGTAAGGCACAGGCCCTTGGCCTGAGGGATTCCCCTGGGGCTGCCCAGGCTGTGCCCAAGCCCAACCCTGGAGCCATCAGCTGCTCTGGCAGCACAGATGCCCAGTGCAGATCTGTTTTCCAAACACACTCCCACAGTCGGGGGGATTGGTCTCTGCCTGTTCTCCTTGGAGCCATTTCCCCCTCACACACAGCTCCCTGGGGAGAAACCATCCTATTCTCAGGTCAAACCACTCCTAACCTATCTCTGTCTCATTCCACCCTGGATTTAACCTCTTGAGCCAGCTTAGTTTTTTTTCTTTTTCTCTCCATGACATTTATAACCTTTTCAACCTAACCTGTTCATGCTCCTTTCCTTTCTCAGTTGGCTATTCCCTGTTGTTCAGCAACAGCTCATTTCTCTGTGCTGCGAAGGGAAAAGTGAATTCCCCCCTGGCCCCACAGCTGTGTGTCTGTTATCTCACAATGATCATCAGAAAACAGAATGTTAATTCTCCAGTCGTGTCCACCACAAGGTGATTCAACATATTTAAAACCAAATTCAGCAACACACAATCAAGATTTCCTTCCTCTAACCACTCTCAAAAGCAATATTTAGGTATATTAAATCAACTTAACCTAAATATCTCTGGATTTTTCAGAGTGCCCTAAAGATAAATGCTATGTCAAAGGATTCATTTAAGAGGAGAAATGAAGGCAATGTGCAGCATTTATTTATTGAAATAATATTTAGCAGTGAGTTTTTTTGAAAGATAAGCAGTAGGTATTATTTTAAACAAATTAATCTTGGAAAATAAACTCTACATCATAATTTATTTAGCAAACTTGCTCCCAGAACTGCCAGGCAGTATTAACTATCACAAGACTGGCCAGAAGCTCACATGTTTTAAACACTGACTCCTTCCTTTGGAATGCTCTGGGCAGGGGGGAAATTCCACTAACAAATATCTTGTACAAATACCTTCCTGTAGTGTAGGCTTGAAATACTGCTGCTGTCCAAAACATAATAAAAAAGTATTTCAGGCTGAATAGGCAACAGAAAATCTTTTCGGTTTTGTCCTAACTTAGGAAATTGCTTCTTTCCCTCAGTGCTGTGGAAAGGCTGCAAGAGCCACACGGAGCCTGATCAATCAGATCAATACCACACACGGTGTTTAATGGGAGTCTGGGGCTTGTTCTTAGAAAGAACATTTATCTCCACCACATTCTCGCAAAAACTTGATACCAAATCTCACAGGAACAAAGCTGTGCTCCTTAAATCAGCTGCACAGCACCGTTCCCCTCCCCACTGCTGCTGAGAACTCCCAAACCCAACCCCACAGGCTGTGCTCCTGAGTGACACAGGGGAGGATGGATCCCGTGGACTTTTCCACGCAATTTTCATGATTGTGGAGAGATTTGTTCATAAAGTATTACAAGAATCAATAATCCCAGGCTCTGAAAACCCCAGGCTCTGTGCATTTCCTCTTTCCTTATGCACACTAAATACATTTTCCCCCTCTTATCTCTCCGATTTTGATTCAGAAAACATTAGGAGCTATTTTTAATAACCACTGCCAAGAGAATGCTTTAACATCTTTGTGCTTCCAGAGGACAATCCATGGGTTTGGATGTGTCTGACTGAGCTGCTCCACACATTTGTCCTCCCGGGATGCAGCAGGAGCTGTCGCAGTCTCCCGCGAGGCTCCTGAGCTGCTGAGTATTGGATGTGAAGATAAAGGTGTTGCCCAGGAGTTCCTGAAGGAGCAGCGAGGAGATAATGGAATCCTACAAGTGCCCCTGGAAATCAAATGGCCCCACAGGTGAAATGCAGGAGTGGGAAAGCAGCGGCTCAGCCGCAGAGGAGGAAACACCGCGGTTTGGCCTTGAGCTGAGCATGGGAAAGACAACAGCACAAAGCTCCTGTCTGCCACCTTTACTGTCATTTGGAGGAGGTATTGACTCAATAATAACTCCAAAAGAAATGGATCATCTTTTCTCCCAATGCCTTCCTTCAAAAGAAGGACTATTCCTCACTTGTTGACCATGAACTCCACCCTGGTACCCCAAATTTCTAAGAAACAAATTTTTGTCACAGAGTGGCCGAGCACACAAACATCTCAGGAGTAACAAGTGCCTGGACATGGAGGACTTTGCCCACACCTGGCTCCAGAAAGTTCAGTCCACAGAGCAGATTAACAACTGTAACTGGATAATGTCATTTTTAATGGGCTCAGCATTTCCTATTATCATTCTCCCTTCCTCTTGCCAACACTCAGTGAATGGATATTATTTCCCAACTGACCGAATTTTAACACTCATAATAGGAAAGAACAGTAATTATTCGATCCGTGGATATTTTATCACAGCTTTTAAAGAATAACAGACACTACTCAGCTCCTCAGTGAAGCATGGCCCTCTTCAAACACCTTCCACTGTAATTGAGTTCAATAACATGCAGGTATTATCTGCCTCCATGAGAGACAGCAAACAAGGCCAAACCCTTGTTTAAAGGTGCTTTTTATGCACGTGGCCAAGAGGATAGAAATCAGAGCGCACAGAGGCCATGAAGTGATGCTCACACAGGAACCTGTTGCTCCTCACACCACTCTGTCCTGCACAGCTCTGTCCTTTCTCCCAGTGCAGTCAAACAAGCAAACAGCAGATAAAGGAAAGCAGCTGCATGGCTCAGGAGGGAAATGGATTGTTCCACCAGCCTGGTGTAAATATTGCAAGGCAGGAGGACAAAGCAGATCCATGCACAAAAACAGAGATCTATCAGCTACAGAAGCAGCCACGCTACTGAGAGGAGCTCTGGCTTTGTGGGGGACAGGAATGGCAGCTGCTGCTCCTGCTCCTGGTTATCCCAGGGATAAATGAGAGAATTAGGAAGAAATTATTAACCCTAGGGTTTACACCTTTGTTCACATGCTGGCTCTGTTAGTTTGGCACTGTTTATTATCCTGCCTGTGGTTCAGCCAGGGTGATGATCAGCTGCTTTGCACTGTCCAGTTCTGAATGTCACACAAGATTATTTCTTGTAGTTAAATCAGGCAACAGCAAGAAAATAGGAAAACCAAAAAAAAGACTCTCGAAACCTTATCAGTGGGGAAAGGCCAAAGAAATGGAGCTGTTTAATCTAGAAAAGCCATAACTAAAAAGGAATGTGCTGTTGGTATTCCAGGATGTGAAAGCTGCTCCTCTTCTAAGGAGGCTGCTGATCAATTATTCTCCATTTTGATTGTGGCTTGGCTTAATTTACCACAAGGGAGAACAGGATTAGAATCTTGGGGGAAAAAATGTTTCTATCTAGAAGAGTAGTTAAACCCTAGAACAGACAAAATAAGGAAGTCTTGGGACGGCATTCCTGAGGGATTTTCAAAAGAAGGTTAGACAAACATCCATCAGAGATGATCTGAGTGTGCTTAATCCTGCAAAGGGAATAGCTGATCTCCTGGGGTCATTCCCAGCTCAGAGCAGGGACAGGAGCAGGTAGGATGAGCAGGGAAGGGAGCAGGTAGGATGAGCAGGGACCTGGGACCTGTGGGACACCCCGGGCTGGAGCAGGACAGTGGCAGGAGCAGCAGGGACAGACCTGCAGCCTCTGCAGAGCACCCAGCCTGCTCTGCCTGGCTCCGAAGGAAATTGATGCATCTGGGTCATTTGCACTTATTTGTCTAAATATGATCTTTTTTTACCCTACAGCTTCTATGATTTCCTTTTCTTCCCCTCACTGAGGTTAATTAAGCTCCTCTGAATAATGCTCTGCAGTCTGTTCACGTAATCTGTACTAAGGATTCACAAGGAAAAGATGAAGCCAAAAAAAGTGGTTTGATGGGAGCACAAAACGAAGTTCTGACACGTTACATAAGCCCCCCACAGCTCTGCTCTCCGGGGGCTGTGCTGGGGTTTGCAGCCACGCTCGGGGCTGGCCCTGCCTGTGGGACCTGCCTGGGCCACTCCCTCTGCTCCCACCCCCCAGCACTGTCCCCTCTTGGAAGGGGAAGGTGACTTTATATAACAGTGCTCGGAAGTAAAAAAATCTCCTCTGTGACCACCATAAGGAAAGCAAGGCTGAGCTTCAGTGGAAATCCTGGAAGCTGGGGCAGGCTTCCACAATGAATTATGCTCCAGTTGTGGTGATACAGACACCTGTAGGAAGGATTGCACCTGTAAATCACTGCTCAGTAGCTCTTTGACTCCTTCTTCTCTTCAGTACTGCTTCTCCTGCTCTCTAGTTTTAATCCATCACTTTTTCCTGCCCCACTAGTCCAAACCAGAGCTCCTTGTGCCAGGCACTGCCTGTGGGAGAGGAAGGGTCAAACCTCCTGGGACACTTGAGGGGAAAAAGAATAATCACAAGGAAGGCAAGTGGCAGTCACCAGGGCAGAATGGCATCAGGACTAAAAGCTATTCAAGGCTTTAAGCACCACAGGGCACCCAAGGAGGAAATGAGCACCTGAGGGGACCTGGCCTGGTCTCAGACCTTCGCTCCCATGTGTGTAGAATTCCAGGACTTCCATATTCCTCCTATTAACTCCCAAGTGGATGCTGTGTAGGGTGGATGGGGAGGCCCTAAGCCAGGCTTTGGATTTAGGACTGCGCCTTTTTTCAAGAGCTGTGGTTTACTCTGTGCTAGGTCACACTCGACTTCTCATGCGAGAAACAAATCATCCGTGAAACACAAATGGAGGAAGAGCCATTTCCAGCCGTGAGTCATTAGATCACTCTGAGGAGCTGACAGGACAGGAGATGCCAGCCCCAGAATAACCCACTGAAAGTTCCTCATTGCATATGTAGGTTATTGGTGCTCCCTTTTATCAAACTCTGCACATATCAATGGCAAAGGACTTTCAGAATGGCTCCGAGAGGAATTAAGTGCTCTGAGGGCATGGATGCAGCCAGGCCCTGCGAGCGCAGCTGCTGTGGCTCCTGGTGAAATGACATTTCTCCTGCAGCTCTTCCCCATCTCTACCATGGGATAATGACATTTCTCCAGTCCTTCACCATCTCTACCATGGGATAATGACATTTCTCTAGTCCTTCCCCATCTCTGCCATGAGATAATGACATTTCTCCAGTCCTTCCCCATCTCTAGCATGGGATAACAACATTTATTCATTGTACAGATCGATAGGGAGCTGTAAGCAATCAGTGAGAGACACACTGGAAGGCTCTGATGGTGGATCTCTAACTGCTCAACATTGCCCATGCCTTGGGATGGGAACTGGCAGAGCCCAGGGAGGCAGAGGAGGCCTGTGGGCAGCAGGGACAGCACAGCCCCTCCAGCCCTGCGAGGCACAGGGAAGAGGAGCAACAGGCAGCAGGGTGGCTCTTCCAGTGGGGATCAGCACTCCATCCCCACTAGCCTTACAGAACATCATCCTGGTCCATGGAAAGCTGGATCGGAGTCATTGTGCCTTGGCAGACAGAAGGGACAGCCCTGTCCTGGGGGCCCAGGTACAGCCGGGCCAGGGAGGGACTGTCCTGCTCTGCTCTGGGCTGGGGCAGCCTCACCTCGAGTGCTGGGGCAGCTTTGGACACCACAATACGAAAAATACTTTAAGCCATTGGAGACAATTCAAAGGAGCCCACGAGAGTGGGGAAGGGTCAGGAAGAGCTGTATGAGAAGCAGCTGAGGGCACTTGGTTTGTTCAGCTGGGGGAGACCTCACTGAGGTCTTTGACATCCTCCTGAGTGACAGCAAAGGGCATCGCTCACCCTTCACTCGTGAGCAGGCACAGGACCAAGGGAACGGCCTGGAGTTGTGTCAGGGCAGGGTTAGGTTGGAGATCAGGGAAAGGCTCTTCCCCAGAGGGTGCTGGGCACTGCCCAGGCTCCCCAGGGAATGGGCACGGCCCTGAGGCTGCCACAGCTCCAGCAGCATTTGGACAATGTTCCCAGGGATGCACAGGGTGGGATTGTTGGGGGTGTGAGCAGAGCAGCAATCCCTGCAGACCCTGCCCAGAGATGATGTGTCCTCCAAAGGAGGAACAAGGCCAAGGATGAGGCTGCAATTAGGAAAACTCTAAGCCAGGGTTCACAATAACTACACCCGAACACCAGCTCATGATTTGGGAAAGGCAGAGGTGTGGAAGAGGCTGAGTTGCCTTTAGCACTGAGGTGTGGGTGGGTCTCAGACCTCTCTCTGTGATTTCCCTCTGGCCTGGCCACTGCCTGCAGAGCTGAGGAGCAGAGTTTCTCAATGTACTCCTGAAATTAGTCCTGATTTTCCTGCTTGCCTGCTCTCTCTTCCCTCTGCCCAGCCTGCCGTGAGCAATGAGAGCATGGCACGCTGCCACTTTGCCGTGTCTTTGGGTATCTTTAGTCATAAGGGCTTTCGACGTTCTTTGACTTTTTAAAAAAAGATTCCAAGCCTACATTTTTAAAGTCTAATTTACCCTAAACAGACCCCTTGACGAAAGCAGCCTGGCCTGCTTTTCATGAACACCAAGGGGACAGTTTTCTGTAGCATTTGTACATTTAACTTAACCCTGCCGTGGGCTGAGCGCTCAGATGGGACAGTGACAGTGACACACGAGCACATCGCTCAAGTGCAACACCACACTGGGGCTCTCCTCGGTCCAAATGAGACCCTATGACTCAATGAACCCTTCGGAGTGTTTTTGCCCTAAATATTCCTTGATAACAGAAAATAAATCTAAGCTCTGCTAAGTGTCTGGATGCCAGAGCCTGCGAGCTTTGCTCGGAGCCCTCGGACACAGCGAGCAGGGAAATGGGGTGTGCACAGCACAGCCTGGAACGAGCTGAAGGATGGATCCTAGCAGGGACAGGGAGATGTAACCCCACCTCCCCAAAACCCCCTCAGCCACTCATTTCTCACCCCAACCCTCCCAGCCTGGGCCAAGGAGTGTCCCCAGGGGAGCCGAGATGCTGGCGCTCTCAGTTTACGTAACTCCTCCTGCACAAGGACAGCTGTGCCGGGGAGGTCGGCAGATTCCTGTCAAATTATTCAGCACTGTCTGTCTCCTGAGTTTGGGAAGAGACGTTTGATTCATCCTCGCCAGCTCCACGGAGCTGCAGTGTGGGATCGAGAGGGGGAGGACTGGAGCAGGGAGCGTTTGTGTGGAAACGCTATTTTCGCTCCGTGGATTCGGTGAACATCCGTGGCATTCTGATGCCTTGTTCCACCCCGAGCCCCATCCCTTTGGCTGCAGAGCCTTTCCGAAGGACTAACAACAGGAGGAGATGGGAAACCCTTGTGCAGCCACGTCACTGTGCTCCTCTGGCCTCTCCAGCTGCTCCCAGGGGCCCCACGTGCTGAGGAAAGGCCACGGCAGCACGAGGGGCAGGTTTGCAGCTCCGGAGGTTTTGCTTGTGGGCCAAATTTACACCCACTGCAATTGCAGGGGTGATGAGCGAGGCACAGAGTGTTTTGTAGAGCATCCTGCAAATCTGTATGGTCACAGGAGGCTAAACTGATCCCTGCCCAGACAGCACCACAGATGGTGAAAGGCTCTGCATTCAGCCCTGTCTGGATTTTAGCACTCCTCCTGCTGGCTCCTCCAGTCCCCCTGGACCCTGCTCTTCCCCCTCTGCTCCCCCCAGGCACTGAAGGGCAGCAGGTCCCAGCCTGGGTCAGCACAAGCCCGCTGTGACACCCTGACACCAGTGCCTTGTGACACGAGTCCCCTGTGACACCAGTCCCT
>VZRL01005052.1:26101-58861 GCA_013397895.1 Origma solitaria
TGGAGAGAGATTCGGGATCCGGGAGATGTGGGGATGGGGCCAGGGATGGAGAGGATACGGGGATGCAGTGATGGGGAGGATGCAGGTTTAGGGAGGATGTGGGGATTCAGGGTTAGGGTGAGGGATGGGGAGGATATGGGGATTTAGGGTTAGGGTCAGGATTAGGGAGGATGTGGGGATTCAGGGTTAGGATCAGGATCAGGGAGGGTGGGGGATTCAGGGATAGGGTCAGGGATGGGGAGGATGGAGGGATTCAGGGACAGGGATGATGCAGGTTTAGGGAGGATGTGGGGATTCAGGGTTAGGATCAGGATCAGGGAGGGTGGGGGATTCAGGGATAGGGTCAGGGATGGGGAGGATATGGGGGTTCAGGGACAGGGATGATCCAGGGATGGGGAGGATATGTGGGGATTCAGGGATAGGGATGATGCTGGGTTAGGGAGGATGGGGGGATTCACAGTTAGGGTCAGGGTTAGGGAGGATGGGGGATTCAGGGATAGGGTTAGGGAGGATGTGGGGATTCAGGGACAGGGATGATCCAGGGATGGGCAGCATGCAGGGACACGGCCCCACCCAGGGGAAGCAGCTGCCCCAGAGCTGCTGAACCTCAGGACTGAGATTGCCAAGGGACAGAGGCTTCGAGGAGCCTTCGCTGCAGCCTCTGCTGCTGCCTCAGAGCCCACCGTGGCGGCAGCTCCCGAATGTCCTGGGGGTGCCGTGGGGGTGGGAGGCTCCAGTGGGACACAGAGAACAGCCTGAGCCGGGCTGTGACTGAGAGCAGGAGGGAGGAATCCCACACGGCCCTCCTGCCACTTCCCACGGACAGGGCACGGACAGGACACGGCTCTGTGTCCCCCCCTTGTCCCCCGTGGTGGGCACAGGGAGGGTCTGGAGGGGTCCTGGGCAGCGCCACCCCCACAGCACATTCCTGATCGATATTATTGATCCCAGCCCGGGGGAAGGGGCTCTGAGGGTTTTCATGTGACAGGCCATGGGAGATGGGGATTTCTCCTCTTGTCCACAGGCAGCAGGACATGGGACAGAAGTGTCCCTTTTGCAGGGTGAGGTGGTTCCCATGGCCCAGGACAGAGGAAGGGGCAGTGGAAACACAGCCCAGGCTCCACCTGGAGCCTGGGAGAGGAGCTGGAGAGGAACGGGAGCTCCCAGCAGAACAGCCTGGCTCTCTGCTCCCCCAAAATGGGACAATTTGGAGCTGAGACCCTCCAGCCCCCCTCCCGCCCCTCCCCAGCTCCTTCCAGTCCCTGCTGAGTTTGCCAGGTCGATCACAGAGGTACAAACAATAAATCAGCTGCTCTGAGCACTCCGCCGGGAAAAACATCCATTACAAACTTCAGGCTCCTCGGGCCCAGCGCAGAGAAGGTGAGGAATCTCCGCAGGGAAACGGGGCAGAAAAACCACCCCCAATCCTGGGCTCGGCGGAGAAGCCGGGAAGGGAAGGGTTAAGAGGAAAGCCGAGCTGGAAGGGCAGGAATGCAGCCAAGCAAAGCAGCCTTGGCATCCGCACAGACCCAGCCCGAGCCATTCAGTTGGAAAGGGGCGATTCCCACCGCGGGACCTGTCAGGATCATTCCGAGTCAATTAAGGGCCACTTAAGCGCCGCTCCTCGAGGGCTTCATTCTGCTGGGCTGGGCAGGGGCTGAAAAACCTGGGCAGGTCCCGAGGGAGGGAGGGAGGGAGAGAAACCGAGCCCGGCACGAGGTTCCTGCTGCTCTGCCAGGGTGAGGATGGACAAACAGCCAAGAACAAGGATGGATAAATAGTCAGGGATAAGGAGCCATGGATAAATATCCGAGCACAGGGATGGACACTCAGCCACGGATAGGGAACCACAGATAAATAACCCAGAACAAGGATGGATAAATAACCAGGGATAAGGAGCCATGGATAAATATCCGAGCACAGGGATGGATACTCAGCCAGGGACAAGGAGCCATGAATAAATAACCTCCACCACACTCAGCTGGTGACCCCCTCCAAGCAGGGGCAGGCCAAGGTGTCAGGACTTGGGAACAGACATTCTGGGTGCTCTGTGACACCCAACTCCTCAGGAACCCCCAGGGCTGTGCTCCCCAGCCATGCCGGATTCCTTGGAGCATTAATTTTGAATCCCACACACTCCATCCCAGGCTGGAAAGGCCTGAGGAGGTGAAATGTTGGGTCTGGGGGAGGAAAAGCTCAGCAAAGCAACAGCCACAGCAGGTCCTCCTGGACAGAACAGCCGGGAAGAGAATCCAACCCCTGCCCTGTTCCGCTTGGGGAATATCCCCAGCAGGAAGGAGCCCCAAGGATCATCCATCATCATCATCATCAACCCTGGCCCCTCACGGACACCCCAAAATCCCACCCTGTGCCAGGAGTGTTGTCCAAAGGCTCCTGGAGCTCTGTCAGCCTTGGGGCCGTGCCCATTCCCTGGGGAGCCTGGGCAGTGCCCAGCACCCTCTGGGGGAAGAGCCTCTTCTTGGTATCCATCCTGACCCTCCTGGCACAGCTCCAGCCGTTTCCAGAAGGTCCATTCCCATCCCCGAGCTCCCAGGACATCTTGGTGTCACCTCCTGGCCCAGCCTGGCACCAAACCCAGCACCAAACCCAGCACCAACAGGCGCCGTCTCTGTGGGACTCTGAGGAACCACCACATCCTCCCTGAGCTGGGAAAAGGATCTGGGAGAGCCCTCAAGGCTCTGCTTGCTCCTGGAGAAGACGAGGATGGCTCTGCCCAGCCTGCAGACCCCTCAGGCTTGCAGGGACCATCCCTCCCCCAAAAGAGCTGCTCGAAGCCTGGATCCTGTTCTTCTCTTTGAGCTGGAAGGTCCCAAACGCGCCAGGATCCTCCCAAGGCGTTAATTGTCCCTAGATGGTCTCTTCTCGCAGTCCCACAGGTGCAGCAGGAGCAGATCCCAGATCCAGGATGCGGCATCCCCAAAATCCAGCCCAGACCCCACTGCGGCCATTGCCCTCCTCACACTTCCCTTCGACACTCAGACTGGGAACAAATGGTGACAGAAAATCTCTGTCCTGGCCACACCCGGCCAAATCTACCAGGGATTTCACAGGATTAAAACAACTTTGCTGAACACTCAATCACATCAAAAACAAAGGAAAGGGAACCTGGTGGAATAATTAAAGGATTTGCTGCACCAGTATCCACAGTGGCACACCCAGAAGCCCTTGGTAAATACCCTCTCCTCCATCCCAAGAGAGGAAAAACCCCCCTGGCACTGAAAGCTCTGCCGTGGACTTCAAAATAAAACATTAAAAATTCAGGAATTTACCCCAGGCTGCTGAATTATCCATGGATTATTAATGCTAAATCCCTGGTCCCTGGATGGGGGATTAACACGCAGGCTGGGAACATCAAGGAACGCACGGAGAGGGGTTTGGAGATAAAAGAAATTAAAACCTCCTTGTCCTGGAGGGGCAGAGCCCTGCCAACATCCCAGGGAGCTTCCCGGGGCTCTCAGCCTTGCAGCCTCCTCTCCGTGAGAGGTGGAAACCCGGACAGGACAGGGGAGAATGGTTCTAAACAAAACCAGGAAAGATTTAGATTGGATGTGAGGAAGGAATTCCTCCCTGTGAGGGAGGGGAGGGCCTGGGACGGATTTCCCTGTGGCTGCCCCATCCCTGGAAGTGTCCCAGGCCGGGCTGGACAGGAACTGGGGCAGCCTGGGATGGTGGGAGGTGTCCCTGCCCTGGGACTGGATGGGTTTCGAGGTCCCTTCCCACCCAACCATTCCAAGGTTCCCTGCTCCCGTTTCCCTTCCCGGGCAGCTCCTGCCTCTCTGCTCTCACCCAGAGCCCTCCAGCTGGAACGTCCCCTCCTGCCTGCCCAGGGTGTCCTGAGGGATGGGACAGCACCCCTGAGCGCGTGGGAGAAGGAGCAGGATGAGCCTGACCCCTTTGAGATGGGAACGTTCTCTGGGGTTTCTCCAGAGCTGCAGAGCTGCTGAGGGTTCCTGAGCTGAAACCAAAGCTCTTCCAGCACCGCTTTGTGCCTCCAGTTTCCCATTGCTGGGGGGAAACCCCACGAACTGAGCTGTCCCCGACCCTGGGCTCCCAACTGCCAGGGAACATTAATTATAACCCTTTAATCACCGAGGGCTCCGCCTGCCGAGCTGGGCAGGAGCAGAGGCTGAGGAAGCTCCTGGTTTATTCCTGCATTTTGCCGTGGGCAATGGCAGGATTTGGGTGTTTGGAGAAATTTGGGCCTATTTTATTTCTTTAATTTTGTTTCTTTGTGTGAGATTCCCACAGATCGCGGGGGACAGTGGGGACACGAAAGAACAAATCGAAGCAAAATCCGCGATGCCACGTCAGAGCAGAGCAGCTCCACGCGCTGCCGAGGCCGAGCAAACACTGAAATCCAGCGCGGCTCTGCCCAGGATTAAACCGTGCAGCAGCAGAGCCTGTCCTGCCCCCGGGCACAGCCGGGGCTGCTCAGGGCAGGAATTGCACAAGAACTCCGAGTCCCGGCTGGGAGGGGAGCACAGCAGCTTTGGGGACACTCGAGTGACACTTTCACCCCCGAGCAGCTCCTGCTCTGCGCCGCTGCGAAGGGATTTGAGATCACACACCCCAGGGAGCGTTGGACGTTCCTCCCCCGTCAGGAGTGACCCTGGTGGTGACACGGCTGCCCCGTGCCCAGCACAGGACATGGAGGAAGGTTTGGAAGGTTTGGATGGTCCTTGTGGGTCCTTCGTGGGAAGCACGTTCCTGGTTCTGTGCTTCCAGAGCCCAAATCTCCAGCACTTGGCTCAAAGTCCAGGTTTGCTGCTGTTCTCCTGGGAGGATCCTGTCCTTGCCCTGGAAGCTCAAAGTTAGGAGTGAGGGCATTTCCCATCTGGCCTGAGGATGGCCCAGGAATGGATCCATAGGATCAGGGAATTGTGGAATGGTTTGGGTGGGAAGGGGCCAGGGCAGGGGCACCTCCCACTGTCCCAGGCTGCCCCAAGCCTGGCCTTGGGCACTTCCAGGGATCCAGGGGCAGCCACAGCTGCTCTGGGAAATCCATTCCAGGGCCTCCCCACCCTCCCAGGGAGGAATTCCTTCCCAATATCCGAACTGAACCTCTCCTGGTTCTTGCAGCAGTTCGTAATGTGTCCCATGACCAAGCCCAGGGCCGGTGCCTCCCTCACCTCCGTCCCCAGGACATAAAGACCTCACTTTCCTCCTTTGTGTGGCCCCAGAGATCCCAAAAGCCACTTCCTTCCCCTCTTTCCCCCCAAACCCCACCTTTCCCAGGACATCCCTTCCCTCATGTCCTTGCAGGGTCGGGAATCTCTGCCCAGAGAGCACCTCCAGCTCCTCAATGGGAGTAGATTTCTGTCCCTGTTCCACCACAAGGGATCTGCTCCATCCCTCCTGGGACAGGCCTGGGGCTGCCCTTGGCTCTCCCTGTCCCACGCTGGGACCTTTACCCCCCACCCCTCCAGGCAGAGCTTTGTTAATCTCAGTTTGTGCTCTTTGGGTGGATTTTCCCATTTTTGGGGTACAGCAAAAGCTCCACCACCCCCAGCAAGACACGGCCCCACTTGGATTCCACAGCGGCAGATTCATGAGCTCCACTGGAGCAGCAGAATGAGATCCTGAGCTCCCTGGGCAGCTCCGTCCCCACCCAGCAGAGGATTTCAGAGCTTTCCTCACGCTGGACTGGCTGGCATGGCCCCGAGGAGCTGCCAGTGCTCCCCAAGCCTCGGTGCAGCTCAGAGAGGCAAAGCAAATCGCAGTGACAGCGGGGCCAAATCCCATCAGCGCGGGCACAGGAGGAAACCAGAGCCACAGCCCAGATTTAAAAACAAAACTCCTCCAAAAGTCTCTGTACCGTGGCAGGAGGGCAAATCCCAGCACAGGCCTGACCGCACCCAAACCCCACTGAAATGCAGTCACCAAAAATGAAAATATCCCATCCTGAACCTTCACCCTCCCCTTTCTCCTCTGCTTGGGAAGGAGCCAGAGCCTTCATGGAACCAACTTTGGGGTTCTCTCCCTGTTTTGGCCTCGGCATCGAGGAGGGCTCTGGGAAGGACCGGGAAGCAGAGGGAGAATCAGGGACATGTGGGAGAGGAGGATGGAAGATGAAAGGGGCCATGGGAAGAGATGGAAGGAGGGAATAAAATTGGCCCATTCCAGTGAAAATTGAAAAGCAGGAGGCTGGATCTCCTGTCTGCACCTCCAATGTAAAAACAGGAGTTTCGGGAGCAGTTTTGGAGCCTATCCCAGCCCTTTCCCAGCTGTCGATCACATGAAGACCTCTGCAGAATCTGTCCTGGTGGGAAGGGTTACAGCCATCCCTGATGGTGTGTTGGCCTTTCCGTGGGGGTGCTAACCTTTGGAGCTGTTCTGCCCTTTTCCCTGCTTTTCTACCACTTTCCCTGCTTTTCTGCCCTTTTCCCTGCTTTTCTACCACTTTCCCTGCTTTTCTGCCCTTTTCCCTGCTTTTCTACCACTTTCCCTGCTTTTCTGCCCTTTTCCCTGCTTTTCTACCACTTTCCCTGCTTTTCTGCCCTTTTCCCTGCTTTTCTACCACTTTCCCTGCTTTTCTGCCCTTTTCCCTGCTTTTCTACCACTTTCCCTGCTTTTCTGCCCTTTTCCCTGCTTTTCTACCACTTTCCCTGCTTTTCTGCCCTTTTCCCTGCTTTTCTACCACTTTCCCTGCTTTTCTGCCCTTTTCCCTGCTTTTCGCACCCTCCCAGACTCAATCTCCATCTGCCCCGGGAGGAATTTCCCGAGGCAACATGGGAGTCATGGGAAGCGCGCGGGTTTGGTTTGCTGTGTCTGGAGGTGGCCAGAGCAGCTCGGTAGGATGGAACTCTGGGAACTTATCCCGAGCTCCCAGCCTTGCTCCGGGTGCTGTCCCAGAGCCCAGGAATGGCTTCCAGTCCCTTCCAGCCCCCGAGGGACAGCTCTGGGCAGGGACAGCTGGTGGATGTCCATGGAAACTGTCCCTGTCCTCCTGGCTCTGGGCCTGTCCCGGCCCAGCAGCAGCACCGCGACTTCCCTGGATCCCATCCTGGGTGGGATCGACCTTCCGCCATCAACGGGGCCAGCACAAACCCCACTGGAGTTGGGAATGCTGGGGCTGTCAGAGCCCAGATCCATACCCAGATCCATACCCAGATCCCAGATCCATACCCAGATCCCCACCCAGATCCATATCCAGATCCACATCCAGATCCCAGATCCACACCCAGATCGGCACCCAGATCCATACCCAGATCCCAGATCCACACCCAGATCCATATCCAGATCCCAGATCCACATCCAGAGCCCAGATCCACACTCAGATCCATACCCAGATCCCAGATCCATACCCAGATCCCAGCTCCATACCCAGATCCATACCCAGATCCACACCCAGATCCCAGATCCACACCCAGATCCATACCCAGATCCATACCCAGATCCCAGCTCCATACCCAGATCCCCACCCAGATCCATATCCAGATCCACATCCAGATCCCAGATCCACACCCAGATCCATATCCAGATCCCAGATCCACATCCAGAGCCCAGATCCACACTCAGATCCATACCCAGATCCCAGATCCATATCCAGAGCCCAGATCCATACCCAGATCCACACCCAGATCCGAACTCCACACCCAGATCACAGATCCACATCCATGATCCCAGCTCCAAATCCAGATCCCAGCTCCACATGCAGATCTCAGCTCTGTACCCAGATCCTAGATCTGTACCCAGATCCATACCCAGATCTCAGCTCCACATCCAGATCCCAACTCCACCCCCATCTCCCAGCTGCACACTCCCCAAAGCAGAGGCAGAAGCAGCTTCTTACTCAGAAATCAATTTGAAAATATTCCATGTAAAGGCCAGGAGGGATTTGCTGCAATCCAGCATTTCCTCTGGCTTCCTCTGATTGCTGCATCACAGCCTGAAAATTATCCTTGTTTTTTGCCCTGTGGACCCCAAAGTTCCCTGCAGACCCCGAAGTTCCCTGCAGACCCCGAAGTTCCCTGTGCTGCCTCTGCTGTGCCCAGCCCAGGAGGGCCATGGACTGACACTGGGCTCAGGTGAGAGAAGCAAAGAACCTTTTTCTTTCTCCCTCAATCCCTGCTGGTTTTTAGAGGGATTTTTGGAGTAACCCTCCTCCTTCCCTGCCCATCCCTGCCCCTCCTCACCAGGAGCAGCTCCCCAGGAAAGGCCCTGGCACAGGGATAGTGTGCAGGGGACAGAACAGGAGGGGACAGGGAATGGGAACCTTGGATTCAGTGGCTGCAGGAGACGAGACAGGAGGGCACAGGGGACAGAAGGGGACAGGGGACAGGAGGGGACAGGGAATGGGAACCTGGGATCCCCAGGGCTGGAGGGGCAGGGAACAAGAGGTGCAGGAGTCAGGCCGGGAGGGGATTTGGGACATCATTCCTAGAGCCACCACCAGGACCAGTTCCCAGCACCATCTAACACTGGTTTTAATTCTCTTTTTGAAGTCTGGGGTCACCAGGATACAGCATCTCCCCAGAGCTCATTCCCTTCCAGCCCACGGACCTGGATTACTGAGATTTACATAAAATGAGGAAAGCCGAGCTCAGCGCGGCACTGCTCCGTGTCACTGTTCGTCACTGCTCCGTGTCACTGCTCCGTGTCACCGTGCGATGCCACAGCCACTCCCCAGTCCCACCCGTGCACTGGGGTTCTTTGAGGTGTTTGCTTGTGCAAACAAATGCCACTGGAGCCAAGCTGAGCCAAGCTCTGTCACCAGGGCCGTGTCCCACCCTCCCTGCTCCTCACCAATGTCACATTCCTGCCCGGGCCATGGGGGCTCCATCACTTGGGAATCTGCTGGTTCCTGGATGTCCTGGTGTCTGCCTTGAAGTGTTTCATGGATTTGAGAGAAAAGCATTAATTATTTTCCTGTTTATATGCCCTGGCCTGAACTTCAGCACCCAAACACAGGAGAAACATTCTCCTTTCTTCCCTCCCTTAGGTAGGATTAAAGGGAGGTCCCACCTTCCATCTCGGACATCACAGGATGTTGGGAATGGCCATTCGCAGAGAAGCTGTGGCTGTCTCATCCCTGGAAGTGTCCAAGGCCAAGATGGATGGCACTTGGAGCAGCCTGGGACAGTGGGAGGTGTCCCTGCCCATGGGACAGGATGGGCTTTAATGTCCTTTCCAACCCAACCCATTCCATGATTCCTGCTGGGCCCGAAGGCTCCGTGGTCTGCACAGCCTCGGGAATGGCCTGACCCTGGCAGGATGCACAGCCCGGCTCCGGCAGCACCAGTCTCGCTGTCTGCCTGCACTAAACCCCGGGCAAACATTCAGGACTGAACTTGCAAGTCCTTGAGATGGGACAAAGAAACCAAGCGAAGCCTCTCGGGCGGGTTCTGCTCCTGGCCCACGCCCAAGGTCCCTTCGGGAGGCACTGGAGGGAATCGGGGCTGCAATAATCCCTGTGCCTCCCGGAGGAACAACAAACACGGCCAGAAGCTTTGTGTGAAAAGGGATTTAGGACTCGGCCTAAGAGGCAGAGAAGGTGGGGATACTTTCCCAACTTTGCTCCCCTGTGCGAACGTCCTTGGGATGGAATTGGGCAGTGGGAGAAAATCCCTTTTCCTGATGGTCACCAATGGGAACCTTAATCCCCTCCCTCGCTGTGCCACAGCCGCCTGCTGGAAAGGGACTGGGGACAAGGGACAGCACAAGGGAGAATGGATTCCCACTGCCACAGGGCACGGTTAGACGGGATATTGGGAAGGAATTCCTCCCTTTGAGGGTGAGGAGGCCCTGGGATGGATTTCCCAGAAAAGCTGTGGCTGCCCCTGGATCCCTGGAGGTGTCCAAGGCCAGGCTGGACAGGGCTTGGAGCAGCCTGGGGTAGTGGGAGGTGTCCCTGCCCATGGCAGGGGTTTGGAATTGGATGGTCTTTAAGGTCCTTTCCAACCCAAACCAGCAGGAGCCGAATCCTGGAAAACCCAGCTCAGGGGACAGTGAGGGACCTGAGTTTGGTCCTGTCCCTGCTGAGGGACCCCCACCCACAGCCCCTCCTGTCTGGGAAATACCCACCGGGATCAGCACATCCAGGGTGCCAAGGTCCCTGGGGCCAAACTGCTGCTGCAGGTGCTCCAATTCCCAGGTGGAAGCCTGGCCCAGGAGTTTATTCCCCGGTGGAAGCCTGGCCAAGGGGTTTATTACCTGCTGGAAGCCTGGCCGAGGGGTTTATTCCCTGCTGGAAGCCTGGACGACAGGTTTATTCCCCGGTGATACCCTGGCCGAGGGGTTTATTCCCTGGTGAAACCCTGGCTGAGGGCTTTATTGCCTGCTGGAAGCCTGGCCCAGGGGTTTATTCCATGCTGGAAGCCGAGGGGTTTATTCCCTGGTGGAACCCTGGCTGCGGGGCTTATTCCCAGGTGGAAGCCGAGGGGTTTATTCCCTGCTGATCCCAACTCGAGTCCATCCCCTCATTCCCTGCTTCCCAAGCCCAGAGCTGCCGTTCCCCACACTCTGCTGGGGACCAGGATGGGACCAAAGGCTTCAGCACATCTGTTCGTCCAGGCAGCAAACAGAGAACCTCAGCTGAGAACAGGATTTGTCACAATACAAGAATTTAATTTTTTTCTTTTAAGGGCTTCTCCTGGAGAACTCTCCAAGAGAGCATTTCAGTTTTACCCATTCCAGTTTTACCTATTCCAGTTCTAGACATTCCAGTTTTCCCCCTCCTTTGTGGGACAGAAATCCTGCGTTTCAAGGAACAGCAGAACCAAAACCATCCAAGTTTGTACAGAATTTTCTCCCAAGCCTTATTCCAGTGGTGGATTCTCTGGTGTCCAATGAAAAGGGCATTTGCTGCCATGGGAAGCAGGAGCTCAGGTTGTCCCTTAGGTTGTTTTAGAGGAGGGGGAGTTGCCTGCACATGCTCCCAGAAAAGAGCAAAAAAAGGGATTTCCAGCCGGGTCTGGGCAGCACATGTGACTCCAGTGACGGATCAGATCCAAGCAGGAAAACTGCCCGTTGTTTATGTAATAAATCTTTTTGTGGCTCCGAGGTATTTCAGATGGAATGGAGATACCTGGGGATGTTTATACTTTCCTGGAAGCCAGGGGAGCAGAGATATCAGGGCCATCTAAAGCACTGGAGGAGCTTCTGGTTGTGCAAGAACCGTTTCCTGCTTTGCAAAACATTCTTCAAAACGTGGCACCGGGACCTTTCCTGCTGCATCAGCATGGGGTTCAGACATGGACACCAACACGGGTTCCAAACACAGACACCAACATGGGATCCAAACACGGACATCAACACGGGGTTTAAACATGGACACCAACAGATTCCAAACACAGACACCAACATGGGTTCCAAACTCAGACTCTAACACAGTTTCCAAACATGGACACCATCACAGATTCCAAACATGGACACCAACACAGGTCCCAAACATGGATACCAATGGACACCAACATGGATTCCAAACATGGACACCAACATGAATTCCAAACATGGACACCAACATGGGGTTCCAAACATGGACGCCAACACAGGGTTCAAACATGGACACCAACACGGGTTCCAAATATGCACACCAGCTCGGGTTCCAAATATGGACACCAACACAGGTTCAAATATGGATACCAACACAGCATTCAAACATGAACATCAACACAGGTTCCAAACATGGACACCAACATGGGGCTCAAACATGGACACCAACACGGGTTCAAACATGGAAAACAACATGGGGTTCCAAACACAGACACCACCACAGGCACCAACATGGAGTTCCATATGCTTAGCACCACCATGGAGTTCCAAACATAGGGTTCCAACATGGGACCCCCAAACGGACTTCCAAACACCAAGATGAGGTACCAACACGGGGTTCAAACATGAGGCACCAACACAGGGTTCCAAACACAGAGCTCCAAACATGGGGTATCAATACAGGTCCCAACACAGGGTTCCAACACGAGGCACCCACATGGGCTCCAACTCTCCACAGATGTTCACCCGTTCCTCAAGAACATTAAATTTGCACTTGGTGCTGGGGAGGGCCGATAACACCGTCACACTCCAGGGGCTGGGGTTAACAGGTAAAATAATGTACTTTCCCAAATCTGTTGGGCTCCCTGCAGGGCTGGAATGCTCCTGGCTGCTCCCAAAGCAGCAGCACACCTGGGGCAAGGTGGAAAGCCACATTTCCATCACCCCCAGCAGCTCCAGGATCCCCTTCTACACACAAGCACAGATTCACCAGCCCATTCCCAACCCTTCAGTTGTTGGGGTCTCCCATTTTCCCCAGGCACGGGGCAAGGCTCAGCTGTGGCACTGCCAGGGCCCCGTGGCTCTGCCCCAGGCTCAGTGCCTGGAGTCAGCAGGGTCTGGCTCCATGCCGTGGATGGATTCCTCTGTCAGACCTGCGGGATTACGGTGCTGGAGGTCCAGGGGAAAGCTGGGATGGGCGGTTCCTGCTGGAAAACACTGTCTCCCAGCAGATGTCATGAACACCATGACAGCCGGTCTCAAAATGCAGCTCTGATCCTTTCCCCCAGCCCAGCGTCACAGGAACCTCCCAGCCATGGCTCAAACTCCTCTGAGCTCAGCACAAACATCTCCAATTTCAGCACCAACATCTCCAAGCTCAGTGCAAATGAGCTGCAACGAGTTTTGCACCTCCAGACAAAAGTCAGGACCATGAGGTTGGACTTCTAAAGTCGCTCAGAGCTAATCCTGCTGACTTCTTCCTTTTAATTAGTCATGAGCACTGAGACATCCCCACGCTCCCCACGAGTAACCACTAATCAAGCAGGGTATCAGCTCCAGTAATTACCCGGATTTGCTCTCCATCCTCCCTGCAGTAATTGCAGCCCTGAGAAGGGCTGAGCCCTGTGCCGGGCACGTGGAGCATGAGGCTGGCCGGGGCCACGATCCCGAGGCTCAGCAGCACCCAAATCCCTTTAGCCTCCAAACCTGTTTTATGGGACTGACTCCACTGATGGAAAGCTCCGGCTGGAGTGATGCTGCGGCGGGACACAGTCCAAGGGGAGGATTTTCAGAGGAAAAGTTTCTATAGGACCACAGTCAGACTCAGCCATGGGCTGGGCTTGTGCTTCCCACAGTCCCTCACTTGTTAAGGGCAATATTCCCAGAAACATCTTTATTTAGAGGGAAGAGAGGGGAGGGGGAAAAGAGAAGGGAGGGGCAAAGAGAAGGGAAAAGGGGAAGGGAGATGGGGGAAAAGAAAGGGAAGGGGAACGGGAAGGGGGAAGGGGAAAGAGAAGGAGGAAAGGGAAAGAGAAGGAGGAAGGGGAAAGAGAAAGGGGAAGGGGAAAGAGAAGGGGAAGGGGAATGAGAAGGGGGAAGGACATGGGACAAGAAGGGAGAAGGAGGTAGATAAGAACAGTTCCACTGGAAGGGACCTATGTCCATCCATCCTCTGCTCCACCTAGGAGCTCTGCTCGCCACCTGCCATGGAGAAAAGAGCCTTCACACATCCCTGTGGGTCCCTTCCAACTCGGGATATCCCCTCATTCCATTAAAGAATTCCAGCAACAGGGAACATTTGCCATCACTGCTGTGGCACTCGCACAGCTCCTCTGGAAGAGAAGAGCACTCTGTTTATTGTAAAGCTTTTGTCAGAGCCCAGAAATGGACACATGGTCCTGGTGCTCTGCATCCCTCTGGGATGAAATAGTCCTTCCAGCTCTGTCCCAGAGGAGACCCCATCAGTCAGCTCCGGAGAGAGAAAAAAGAACCTGGGCCTCAATTTCCAGCAAAGCCTCCAACCCCAATGACAAGGCAAGGGAAAGGCCTTACAGACATCCCTCGGGAATGGGAAATGGGAGAAAAAGGAAAAGAAACTTCCTGGGCAAGGAGCAGGTGGGGAGAACCAAATCCCGGAGAAGAAAATCTCACTCTGGGATTGACAGCAAGAACTGAAAGGATGTTTCTGAAGAGCTGAGTTGGCCAAAATGGCCATAATTAGGGTATAGTGGGTGCTCCAGCCCTGGGGTCACATTTTCACCTGGGAATTTCTGACAGTCATTGCTTTGGGATTGGTTCCCAACTTTTTGGGTAGGAAATCTGTGCCCAGGCTGCAAAATTCTGGTACTCTGAGGAGCTGTAGTGAATCACTCGGAGTTTTGTGCTTCCCCTGCACTCAGTTTTCATGGAATCATGGAATATCCTCATTTGGAAGAGACCCTCAAGGATCATTGAATCCAACTCCTGGCCCTGCACAGGACACCCCCAGCAATCCCTCCATGTTCTGGATTTTTCTGGTTATTAAATCACAGCCCAGAGCCTGGTTTGGAACACAACCCGACCTCAGCCCCAGCTCCACAGAGCCCCCATTGCTCCCGGGGTCCCACAGCAGCTCTGGGGACAGATCCTGGCTGAGGAAGCCCTGGAGAAAGGGCCCTGTCCTTCCCGGCACTGCTGGAGGCTGATCCATGACCTCCCCAGGGCAGCGAGCACCGCATTCCCCAGCTTTAATAGAAGGGCAGGATCTGATGTTCCCTCAGCTGGAACACGGAAGGAAAAAAGCATCAGATTTCCTGGGACCGCGATCCCATCTCCTCCAGCAGCTGATCCTGTTCCCCCCCGCCTCCAGATATATAAACGTTGTCCCGCTCATCCTCAGGGTCACAGCAGGAGGTGGGCACTGAGGACACTCCGGGCGGGATCGCTCCTGGGAGCCTCCATGATGTGGGAACTGCGCTCCATCGCCTTCACCAGGGCCGTCTTCGCGGAATTCCTGGCGACTTTGGTCTTCGTCCTCTTCGGCCTCGGCTCTGCCCTCAACTGGCCCTCGGCGCCGGCCCCGAGCACGCTGCAGATCGCGCTGGCCTTCGGGCTGGCCATCGGGACCCTGGTGCAGGCGCTGGGCCACGTCAGCGGCGCCCACATCAACCCCGCCGTGACCCTGGGCTGCCTGCTGGGCTCGCAGCTCTCCCTGCTCCGCGCCCTCTTCTACGTGGCGGCGCAGCTGCTCGGAGGGGTGGTGGGCGCTGCCATCCTGCACGAGATCACCCCGGCCGACTCCCGCCATGGCCTGGCCCTCAACAAGGTGAGGCTTCGGCTCGGGGGGGCTAGGGAGACCGGGCGGGGTCTTGGGGAAGGCTCAGCAAAGACCCTCTTGTGGCCAGCAAAGACCCTCTGGGGTCGGCGAGGAAGCCTCTGAGTGCCGCAGCCCAGCGCCAGGACCGTGCTGCTCCGAGGGTCCTGCCAGGGGCAGGGATGAAGGCAGGACTTGTCTTCCCCCTCTGGTTTTGGGGCTAAAATTTCCTGAGGCCAATCAAGCATTCCCCATTAAGCCACTTCTTCCACCTGGGAGCTTTTTCCTCTTTTCGTATCGGTGCCAGAAATGTGCTCTGGTTTTGGGGCTAAAGGCAGAGGAAGGATCAGTTGGGCACAGACCCTCCCTTGCAGTCACAACCATCTCGGTTTTATCTGGGGCTGTGCTGGGGGGATTCGCATTCCGGGGGACTCTGGGGGTTTAGGGAAGGACACATCCAGAATAGCCCCTCTGCATTCCTGTTGTGCCAGGCTCATCCCGATTTCCGCTCTCGGTGTAGGTACAGGCAGCCTTTTCCCAGCTCTGCTTGGCAAAGCCGTGATTTCAGGCTGCTGGAGTGGTGGGGGGAGGAGGGATTTTGGTCCCAATCCCAGATTTTCATTAGATTAAGCTCATTGATTCCCATTGTGACGAGATGGTCACACCAGATCCAAAACCACCATCCTCACAGGGAGGAATTCCTCCTCATCTCCATCCCTTGCTTCCCACATCCCTTTCTCACGGCTCCATCACTCCAGACCCTCCAAACCCCTCCAACCCCTTCCTTCTGCCCTGAGATCATGGTCCTCAGCCTGGCCAAGGAATTTGGGTTGGTCTTTGGGTGAATTTTGTCCTTTCAGCCATTAATTTAACCCCATTTCCCTTGCTCTGCCCCAAAGTTCTCCATTCCCAGAGTGATTCCCTAAAGCACCACAAGGATCCCAGGCTGGTTTCAGACAGGGGAAAAATGAACCCAGGGAAGCTCAGGAAGCCATGGGGGATTCTCCAGTGGCATCCCAACCTCCAACACTCCTTCCCCACTGAGAACAAGAGGGGGGAAAGGAACTGAGACCCAGGGATTCGCTGTCCCTGAGCCATTCCAGGCTCCTGCCGGGATCAGCATCACCCAGCCCCGGCGGAGCGAGGGAGGAGCAGCTCATGGAAATCGCCTTTCCCGCAGCACGGAGGCACTGCCGGGACTCGGCTGCACTGCCAGAGCGATTAAGAGGGTTAAAAAGAGGGATTGTGGTTTAATCTGAACAACGGCATTTAGGCTGATAATGACCGAGGGTAATAAAAGCGGGAGGTTTAAGGGAGACTCAAACTGCTCCAGCGGTGTTGGTTTGCAGCTTAAACCACCTCGAAGTGGGAACTGGGGATTTTTGAGAAGGTTTTTTTCCCCGTGGGCTGTTCATCATGTGGCTGCCTGCGCAGATTATCCCTAAAACAAGGGAGGGGGATACTGGGGAGGAGAATGAGGAAGATCTGACTCTGGAGCTTGGGCAGGAGGGCAGTTGGGACCTCCTGGGGGGACACAGGGAAGGAAGGGACAGGCTTGGAGGAGAGGGGGTGCAGCCAGGAACAGCTCCAGACCATACCTGACGAATTCTCTGAATTAAAAAAGTGTGGAAAGGGAATTTTTTTCTTTTTTCATGCCAAAACATTTCTTTTCGATGTCTTCAAAATGCAACTTGTAAACTTTTCCAGAAGGCATTTTGAGTATGAGGAAAAGGAAAAAAAAATGGAAAAATACCAAAAGAATGCCCATAAAACTTCCCGAGAGGTCGATCAAGAATTTCCCATTGAGCCACTTCTTCTACCTGGGAAACCTTTCCTCACTGGCACCACAAACCTCCCCTGTCTCCTTTGGCTGCCCCTGATTTGGGGTTCATCCCCCACACTTCCCACCCACTCACGGAGCTCGGCCCTGGAACACGTTTTTCCTCCCGTTCCAGCTGCACAACGAGACCACGACGGGGCAGGCGGTGACGGTGGAGCTGTTCCTCACCTTCCAGCTCGTCCTGTGCGTCTTTGCTTCCACGGACGAGCGGCGCGAGGACAACCTGGGCTCCCCTGCCCTCTCCATCGGCCTCTCGGTGGCCGTGGGGCACCTCCTCGGGGTGAGTGGATGGGCCAAAACTCGGCACTTTTGGGTTTCTCTTTGTGTTTATGGCTGAAGTTGGCTTGGCTGTGTCTCCGGGCTGGAGATTTGTAACCCGCGGTTTTCCAGTGGAGAGAGGGAAAAATCCCACCGAAGCCATGGGAGAGCCGTGGCTTGAGCTCAGCTTTTATTTGGTGTGAAAAACTTGATTTTCTGGACTCTGCCGCTCGTCGAGTCCCACGGGGAGTTCCAGGGGTCGGGGGATCTCCTCTCGTGGTGTGAACGTGTTGGCAGCTTGGGCTCTTGAGCAAGATGAGCCTGGGAAGAGTTTGGGAAGGACACCCGGGGAAATCCCAGCGGGATGAGAGCCCAAAGCATCTCCCTGCACACAGGAAGCACCACTGCTCACCCCACACCTTCCATCCTCAGCGCCCCACGAGCCCCTATGCCTGTGGGACTGTTCCTGTCCTGTCCTCGGAGGCAGGAGAGGGAATTTTCTGCAACACTGGAGCTCATCCCTGCAGTCCTCCAGCTCGGGACACACGAGCTCAGACACCTCGCGGGGTTGAGTCAGGTGGTGGCAGCTCCTGGAATCCCTTTTCCCGGAACAGGAATGCTGGAGGGCGAAGCAGCAGCTCAGGGAATGAATCACCCTAATGACACCCCAACATTTTTTAAAATGTGGTAAAAGGGCTTAATGCTGATAGCGACTGTGGTGTTCCCGGCAGATCCGCTACACCGGCTGCTCCATGAACCCCGCCAGGTCCTTCGCCCCCGCCGTCGTCGTCGGAGACTTCAGCGACCACTGGGTGAGAGCTCAGCTCCAGGGGTTGAGTTGGACGAGGCCCCCAAACTGCCGATATTCCTGGAAACTCACCAAGCCAGCCAGATTCCCAGCACTTCCATGCCAGCTCCCCGCTGGAGGAGAGATGGAGAGATTAGGAGCGGGAGGTGGGGCTGCTGGGTGCTTAATTGTCTTTTCCAAACTCCAAACCTGAGCGTTGCAACAGCATCAGGGTATGAGGTCTGTTGACATAGCACAGGGAACAAAACCGATGGAGCGCAGAGCTGTCGCCAGTGCTGGGGAGCTTTCCTGGTTCCTGCATCTGGGGACACCTTTGGGAACTCTCCCCAGTGAATGGCCCCAGCTCTGAGCCTGCCGGAGTTCCGGGAGCGTTTGGGCAATGCTCTCATGCACAAGGTGGCATTGGTGGCAATCGTCCTGAGCAGGGCCAGGAGATGGACTTTGAGGATCCCTGTGGGTCCTTTCCAGCTTGGGAGATTCCGTGATTTTATTGTTTCCATCCACAAAGAGCCCGGCTGGGGGCAGAGCTGGGGGTGTTCCTGGTGTGTTCCAAGGCGTCCGGCACAGGCTGGTGTCTACTCCTCCTCCTCCCGCAGCAATCCAGGAGTGGGTAGGGAAATGCTCCTCCAGAGGGTCCCACATCACTCAGCACATTCACAACGGGTCTGTCATTAATACAGAGAGGGAAAGGTGGAAGAGGGTGGTTGGGAATATCCAGGCACTGCAGGGGAGCTCAGGTCCCCAGGGATGGCCAGAGCAGAGCTGGCTTTGTGTTTTGTTGCCAGGAATTCATGTTTTGGAGTGCCCCTCAGAGCCCCCAGCTCCTCCCCACCCCCCAAAGCCAGCCTGGCTTTCGCTCACCATGCTCCTCTCTCCCTCCGCAGGTGTTCTGGGTGGGCCCCTTCATCGGGGCCGCGGCAGCTTCGATCCTCTACAACTACGTGCTGTTCCCGCAGGCCAAAACCCTCTCGGAGCGCCTGGCCATCCTCAAGGGCTGCGAGCCCGAGCCCGACTGGGCCGAGCGCGAGGTCCGGCGGCGCCAGTCCGTGGAGCTGCACTCCCCCCAGACCCTGCCCAGGGGGATGTCCGAGAAGGTGTAGCCAAACCTCTCCCTGGGCCGAGAGAGGAGCTGGAAACCTCTGGCATGGCTGTAGCACTTGTCCAGAGGAGCATCTCACCTCTCCCCTGTCTCCCTTCGTCTCTCCTGCGGCACTGACGGTGACTCCTCTCCCGGGGGGATGCTGTGCTGGTCCCACCCACTTCCTGTCCCCAGCTCTCCCGCGCCCGGCGGGTTTCTGATCTGGGGGTGAAGCAGTTAATTCCAACCCCACAGGAACGAGGACCCTGGGATATCCCCAGCACGGCCTCTTCCCCGTCCTTCTCGCAGGACACGGAGCTCGGCTGTGGCCGTTCCCTCCCGGAGAGCTCTGAGGAGCCTGGAGAGTGTTCATTACCCTGGGTGTGGAGGTTGCCACCCGATGCCTCATTGCTGCTGAACTCTGCTCCCGTCCCTGCTCCCCGCTCGGCTCTTGGCTCGCACATGGCAGGGCCAGGAGTGCTCACTGCGAGCCGCGAGTGTCACATGCCACAGGTTCCGCTGTGAAAGGGACAAAAGCGCCCCTTCCCCCCCGCCACGGGACACAGAGGGGCTCCCCCAGGGGCTTTCCTGGGAAGACGGGACTGGGAGCGTGGCCCTGAGTCCCTGCAGGTCCCGCTGACGGATTCTCTCTCCTGTGAAATGCCAAACTCAGCTCACAGCCCAAACTCACCCCCAGCTTGTTCTTGGGCCAGGGTTGTCCTTTCCCTCTCTCCCTGGTTTTCCCTTCTTTCCTCTGGCCCTGCTCCCCTTGGATGCTCGGATCACCTGGAACACACACCGGAAAGATTCCACACCCAAAGCGTTTCAGGCATGAAGAACCAGAACCGTGGGATGGGATGGGTGGGAAGGGACCCCAAACTCCACCAGTGCCACCCCTGCCATGGGCAGGGACACCTCCCACTGTCCCAGGGCGCTCCAAGCCCTGTCCAGCCTGGCCCTGGACACTTCCAGGGATCCAAGGGCAGCCACAGCTTCTCTGGGAAATCCATCCCAGGGCTTCCCCACCCTCATGGGGAGGAATTCCTTCTCATCTCCATCCCTTGCTTCCCACATCTCTTTCTCATGGCTCCATCACTTCAGACCCTCCAAACCCCTCCAGCCTCTTCCTTCTGCCCTGTCAAGACCCGGCCATGGTCCTCAGCCTGGCCAAGGAATTTGGGTTGGTCTTTGGGTGAATTTTGTCCTTTCAGCCATTAATTTAACCCCATTTCCCTTGCTCTGCCCCAAAGTTCTCCATTCCCAGAGCGAATCCCAGCCATGTCCCCAGCGCTGCCCCATCAGTGTCAGCCCTGCCAGGATTTCTCTGGAAGGGCTCTTAATGGGACTAATCAATGAGATCGGAGCCAATTCTGAATCATAAGGGATCATTTAGGGATCATTATGGATCATTATGGATCATTGCCCTCCCCCTGTTCTGACAGGACCAAATGATGCCCTTCTCGCTCTGCCCCATCCCCTCCTCCCATCAGATCAATCATTTCGTTCCTCCTCAGAGGGTGGAGCGGCTGCTGCAGGAGGGACAAGGAGGGAGGTCGGCTTTGATCTGGCTCGGAGCAGGTGTTTATCCACGGCCAATCCATGCAAATACCCCACAGGGCTGTGCCAAGGCAGCACTTCCTGGTCTGATCCACCCAAAACCAGGGATTCTGCTTCCCTTTGCTCCTCGATGGCGAATTTGAATTTTAGCTCAGAAGAGGCTTCTCAAAAATTCCCTCTGTTCTCAGCAATGGCTATAAAATCATGTTTTAAATCAATCCCAGTGTCAAATTGTATTTATGTCACCAAATCCTCACTTTTAAAAGTCATTTGGGGTTTTGATGCTTTTTAAAGGAAAATCAATCCATGCGTGTGTGCAGGAAAATCCAAACGGACTTTTCCAGAAGTCACCCTGGGCATGTTCTGCTGTAGAAAAAGTCACAGCTGAATTCAGTTATTTATTTAAATTAATGTTGCTGTGTTCAATGTCTCTTCTCCAGATCAAACCATTTCATTTATTATTTACCCTAACATTGTTTAAGTATCACAGGGCCTGAACCTGAGCTTTAATGTCTGATAATGACTCTCCTCTTCCCATGAAGTGCTTTAAATTCCTTTCACCCCCTGGATTCGGACCAGGGATCAAACACTGACACATTTATGGAAAACACTGACACGTTCATGGTAAATAATAGAGACAAAGTTCTATAAAGTCACATCCCAGACCCCAAACCCCCAGCCAGGCGGCTGAAGCAGCCCCAATCTTCCCAGGAATACAAATTCCCCTTCCCTGCGTCACTTCCCAAACTTGCCCCATCAGGAAACCACCCAGACATTGCAGACTGCACCGGGGGAGCAGGAACTGGAGGGAAGGATAGGGATGGGGAGCAGGATCAGGAATGGGGAGCAGGATCAGGAACAGGGAGCAGGAACTGGGATCAGGAACGGGGAGCAGGATCAGGAATGGGGGGCAGGATCAGGAACAGGGAGCAGGATCAGGAATGGGGGGCAGGATCAGGAACAGGGAGCAGGAACTGGGATCAGGAACGGGGAGCAGGATCAGGAATGGGGGGCAGGATCAGGAACAGGGAGCAGGATCAGGAATGGGGGGCAGGATCAGGAATGGGGAGATAGAACTGCGGGGAAGGATCAGGAATGGGGAGATGGAACTGGAGGGCAGGATCAGGAATGGAGAGGGGGAGCAGGATCAGGAATAGGGAGCAGGAACTGGGGGGAAGGATCAGGAAATGGAGGGCAGGATCAGGAATGGGGAGCGGGATTAGGAATGGGGAGCAGGATCAGGAACGGGGAGCAGGAACTGGGGAGAAGGATTGGGAATGAGGAGCAGGATCAGGAATGTGGAGCTGGATCAGGAATGGGGGGCAGGATCAGGAAGGGGGAGCTGGATCAGGAATGGGGGACAGGATCAGGAATGGGGAGCTGGATCAGGAATGGGGAGCAGGATCAGGAACGGGGAGCAGGATCAGGAATGGGAAGAAGGATCAGGAATGGGGGACAGGATCAGGAATGGGGAGCTGGATCAGGAATGGGGAGCAGGATCAGGAACGGGGAGCAGGATCAGGAATGGGAAGAAGGATCAGGAATGGGGGGCGGGATCAGGAATGGGGAGATGGAACTGGAGGGCAGGATCAGGATCCTGGACCTGCCTCAAACCGACCAGAATACTCCCTAAACCGGCAACACTTGGGATGTCAGATCCCAAGGGAATGATTGGAGCCAGGATTTGAAGCATTCCCGTGTCCTTCCACAAAGTTTTCCCCTTCTCCCACCTCGGGGTCAGGGACAGCTCAGCTTTGGGCTGATCCTTCTGCAGAGCTGTGAAAATTCCAGAGTATTCTGGACACAGCCACATCCCTGTCCCTGCATATTCCTGCAGTCATGGAATCGCTGAGGTTGGCAAAGGCCTTGGAGACCATCGAGTCCAAGCACAGCCAAGGCCACCCCGATCATGTCCCCAAGTGCCACAGCTCTGCAATCCCCCCAGGGACGGGACCCCACCCCTGTCCTGAGCAGCTGGAGCTGGTCTGGAAAACCCTTTCCAGTGAGGAATTTTCCCAATATCCAACTAAACCTCCCCTGGCACAGCCTGAGGCCGTTTCCCTTGTCGTGTTTGTCCCCCGAGAGCAGAGCCCGACCCCCCGGCTGTCCCCTCCTGTCAGGAGCTGTGCAGAGCCACAAGGTCCCCCCCAGAGCCTCCTTTTCTCCAGGCTGAGCCCCCCCAGCTCCCTCAGGAGCTCTCAAGACCCTTCCCTGCTGCTCCAGCCCTTCCCCAGCTCCGTTCCCATCCCTGGACTCGCTCCAGCCCCTCAGGGTCTCTCTTGGGACGCGGGCCCCAAAGTGACCCCAGGATTTGAGGGGCCTCAGCCCTGCCCTGCTGCTGCTCCTCTCAACTTCTGATAGGATCTGTGGTTATTCCCAAGGAATTCCTTCGTTTCCCCATTCCAGCTCCAGGAAGGAGTGCCGCCACAGCCACCCACGGATCCCTTTCCTTTGTAGGGGCAGCTGAGGGTGGCCCGAGATCCAAATCCCTGCTCAGGGAATCTGGGAGACCCTGGGGAGACCTGGGGACACCAGCCTCGATCCCGGTGCCCAAAGGATCTCTCCATCATGTGGGGAAATGGGGAAAGGACTGGGAGAACGTGGAAATGAAATCCCGGCCTGGAGAATCCCCACCTGTACCTCGAAAATCCCAGCGCAGGACAAAGCCTTCCAGCCCTTGGTCACTCCTGGGGACAGCGAGGACAGAGCTCGGCCCAGGGTCACCTTGGGTGAGCAGAGCTGAGTTCTCTCCTTGGGATTTCTTGGCCTGCCCTTCCCAAATGCCGCCAGTCCTGACCCCGGAGGCTCCATGAGCCTTCGGCTGTGCCTTCCCTGCAATGCCGTGACCTGCCTGGGAGCAGGTACATCATTATTTTATACCATTATTTTACGTCATTATTTTTATGGATCTATTTACATTTGGAGAAATATTTCCTGAGCATCTTTTCCTTGAGGAGGGGTGGGAGGTTCAGTCCAGCCAGGAGAGCAAGAGGAGGCAGGGTCAGTGTAGGAGATGACCACAGACCATCCCAGAAGGTGCTGATGCTCCAGGGGGAAGCCAAACACCCGAAAATTCCTCTGTTCCCAGGGCTTGTAGTGAGACGCATTTCCCAGGGCTCTGCTGGGGAGAACGGGGGCTCTGCTTCAATTTTTATCCGAATTTCCCAGGAATCCAAGCAATCAAAGGGAAAATCCCACATTTCCAGACAGCCCTCAGTGCAAGGATCTGATGGCACAAGGGACGTTCCCACCGTGGGTCTCTTTAACTCCCCAGGGAACATTTTTGAAGCTGAGGAATTCCTTGGGGAATTTGCTCTGACTCTCAGAGGCAGACTGGGGGGGGAAATGGAATTTCCCATTCCCAGGCTGTCCATGTATTGTCCCCAACATTCTGCTGTGACACTTTGGGCACTTGGAGCCAGGGGATTGTGTGACAATCGTGGCTTTCCATAGAACCACGGGCGGCTGCGAGTGGGAAGGACCTGAAAGCTCATCCTGTCCCACCCCTGTCATGGGAAGGGACACCTCCCACCGTCCCAGAGTGCCCCAAGCCCTGTCCAGCCTGGCCTGGGACACTGCCAGGGATCCAGGGGCAGCCCCAGGGAAATCCATTCCAGGGCGTTGTCATCTTCCCAGGGAGGAATTCCTTCCCAATATCCCATCTGTCCCTGCCCTCTGACAGTGAGAAGCCATTCCCTGTGTCCTGGGGCTCCATGCCCTTGGAAATTGTCTCCCTCCATCTTTCCTGCAGCTCCTTCAGGCCCTGCAAGGCCACAGTGAGGTCACCCCTGCTCTCTTCTCCAGGCTGGACAATCCCAATTCTCCCAGCAGAGCTGCCCCATCCCTCTGCTCACCCTGGAGCCTCCTCTGCACTCTCTCCAGCAGCTCCAGCTCCTCCCTGTGCTGGGCCCAGGGCTGGGGCAGCTCTGCAGGTGGGGTCTCACCTGAGCTCAGAGCCCCCCTGTCCCTGCTGCCCATGCTGGGGCTCAGCCCAGGCTCGGGGGTCTCTGGGTCCTGTCCAGCTCTCACCCCTCAGCACCCCTAGGAGGTTTTTAGGAGTTTCCACATTCCTGCAATGACATCAAGAACTCATTCATTCATTTCTGGGGTTTTTCAGGTGATTCGGAGCCTGGCTGTGATTTCAGGCCCCTCTGCCTCGGTGCAGCTGAAGCTCCTCCCGCCCAGGACAGGAGGGAGAAAATCCTCTTCCAGGGACACCTCCCTGCCCACATCACCTCCTTTCATCCCCACGACTTTTCCTGTGAACCACAGAAGGACTGCGCAGGTGACGACATTTCCACAGAGGAACACTTTCCCAGAGGAACAGCAGCCCTGCCCCAAACTCTGTCTGAACCCTAAGGACACAACAAACGGCCCAAAAGAATTCTGAGGGAGCAGAAAGAGAGCCTTTGGATGTCCCCAGAGCTGGTGGCTTTGCTGGAAAGGGCTGCACCTGAAAATCTCAGCACTGGGGGTTCATCCCACCCTTCCCACTGTGTGATCTGCTTTTCCAGCAGGCCTTTTGCTACCCCGATCCTGTCATTATCCCAAGGGACAATTTAATGCTGATCTCAATGCAAATGTGCTCCTGAGGAGGCAGAGCAGCCCCAGAGCTGCCCTGAGACCGCCAGGAAGTACTGAGCAAGGAGCAGTGCTGTCATCAGCCCTTGTCACCAGGCAGCACTTAAGGAGCGTTTGGGTGGCATCGGTGTTTGCAGAGCACAGGTCACCAGGTCACTGTGACCCCTGGAGCCACCGAGGGCTGCAGGACACCCTGGGACAGCAGCAGGGGCATGGGGACAGCCCCAGAACTCAGTGGCACGGTGATCTGGCTCAGGCCGGGACCAAAGGCAGCCAAAGCCTCATCGCCGCAGGGCAGGGGAAGGTGGAAACGCCACCAGCCCCAGGCCAGCGGTGTCAGCCCTCAGCTTCAAAGGGAGGGCAGCAGATGGGCTCAGATAAGAGGGATCCTTGAGAGCCCCTGGAAGGCTGAAGCACCTGCACAGGTGCATCCCAAAGCAGCAGCAAAGCCTTCTCTGCAGCTCCCAAGCTGAGGATCAGGAGGGCAAAGTTTGCTGCTTCTGCTCTGTGATATTTGAGTTTTCCCTTATCAATGCCTTGTTGCAAAATGCCAAAGCTGAGCCAGCAAGGAAAACCTTTTCTCTAAAAAAGCGGAACCAAGTTTTCTCCTCTGATGTAATCCCAACCAAGGGCTTTGGGTCATCTAATCCCAGCCCAGGTTTTTATGTCATGGGTTGGACTCGAAGACCTCAGAGGTCTTTTCCAGCCCCATTGATTCTGTGTTTCTGATCCCAATTCCAGCAGAATTGGTGTCTCCTGTTCAGGACATCCTTCACTGTTATTATTCCTGCCTCACTGGAACAGGAGTCAGTAAAACTCACAGGACCGAGTTTTAATGTCCTCGGCTGAGGTACGGAGCCAGGTGAGGAAATCCCAAACCGCGGCTGGTGCTAGGCTCAGCAGCGTTCGTAACCTGAATTGGGAGCAGCCTCCGCCAGCCCCGAGGTGCAGCACGGAGCTGAACTCCCCAGAAAAAGCGAGGAAATGCAAATTAACAACAGCAATTAGCACCAGCCCCACGCGGGCTCCCACAGCGAACCGAGCAGAGTGGGGACAGCAGGGACTGGCACAGGGTGGCCTCAATGACACACACGGCTCCGTGGGTGAGGCAGACGGCCCCAGGCGGGGATGAGGCAGCACTGCCCCCCTCCCCCTCCCCGCTTTGGGGTGGATTCAGGCAGGTTTGGTGGTGCTGTTTGTCTGCTGGTGCCAGCGAGGAGCAGCAGGAGGAGGCGGACGAGGAGGAGGAGGAAGGAGGCAGCCAAAGCCACCCTCGTTGCCAAAACCTCCTCGTGTGTGTCGCGCAGGGCGGGGGAAGCGAGGCATGTGTGACCCCTCCACGTAGGTGTCCGTCTGTCAGCGCCCCACGTCTGCCAGCTCCTTGCCCAATTCCATTAAACCTGACACATCAAAGCTCTGCAGCTCAGCCAAGCTCCGCGGAGGGCACGGAGCCAGGCAGAGGACGGGGAGCCTTCCCCACGCCACGGCTGACATCAGAGAAGCCAAGCAGGAATGCCCCGGTGAGAAAAGGCTCCCAAACAGCCTCAGGAAAAGAGGCTCTGTGTGGTGTCTGTCTGGAAGTTTTCTCTGTCATTCCTGGCCGTGTTTGGTTATATCCCCCAGTCAGCTGCAGGATTTTGCTTGTCACACTTGGGAAGCTGGAAAAGCTTTTTTTTGGCTTTTCAGCCAAAGCGAGGAGTGTGCTGGAAGAGACGACAGCAAAATGCGGCCACCGCCAAGGGAGATCCAGGCCGCGAGCACTGAGGAAGGGTTTGAAGGATTTCATTTTATTCAGCTGGAGCCACAGACAGGGCTGAAGGGAAGTGGCAAGTAATTACTGCAGCTGGAACCTGGCCAGGGTGTCTTGAAATACCAGCTTGCAAAACTTTCACCAAAACACGCCAACGGACCAGGTGTTTCGAGGATAACAGATCTGGGCTTTGATTCTGTAATCAGCCCCGGGATCAGTAGATCCAGGGGAAAACCATTATCAGGAATTAAGGCTGTAACAGATCCTCAGTCCCCTGAGGCCCTCCGGGTCTGTTTTGCTTAGGATTTTGGGTAGAGAGGAAGAGAAAAGCTCATTTATTTCCAGCTCTGGACAAGAAGTCCTCTCTCCTTGCTCTGGACAGGAATCCTCCTGGTGTTTGACACCCCCAGGCCTGACAGCCTCCTCAGAAGGCAGCAGTAAATCCAACTTTTTGGATTTAGGAGGGATTGACATGATTTTAGCAATGTTCTGCCTGCAGAGCTTTGCCCCCTGAGCGCAGAGGGACCAGGGATAAACCAGGCCTGGGCATGGCTTCAGAAAGGAAACGCGGATCGAGCGAGCAAGGAGAGCAGATCTGGCACCCAAACCCATCTAGAAAAAAACAATCCTGGCACAAGGCTGCGAGGGCTACGAGAGAACCAAGAATTCTTTGTTTAGCGTCACCCGAGACCTCTTCCGCCCCAAAACCTCAGTCCCCAACAGCTCCACATGCGCAGCCCCGAGAGCCTCCCCCGCCACTCCCTGTCAGCCAAGGATCTGCAGACGGAGGGGTTTGGGATGGAGGGAGCGCCCCAGGAACATGAAAGGAGATGTGTAAACATGGCCTGTGTCCATACAGAGCCTGTGGCTTGGTGCTGGCATTCCCAGGAACAAAATCACTTCTCGTTGAGCAAGAGCTGGGAAGGCAGAAAGAAAAGGAAAGGGCGGCGGGGGAAGAGACGCCGATCTGATCCCGGCTGCAGGCTGGGGGCAGCCCCCGATTCCAGCCCTTGTTCCAGGGCTCTGGAAGGAGCAGCACAGAGGAAAGAGAGCAGAGGTTCCCAGCCAGGCTCTGCGCCAGGAGCCCTCTCCATCCATTATGCCATCCCATTTCCCCATCCGCACACCTCGAGGAAGCTCCAGCTCATCCACAGCTCCCCAGATGGACCAAGCTTCCCCCAAACCCTTCCCTGCTCCCTGGACACCTGCAGACCCTTCCTTTGCTGGAGCTGAGCTCCCTTGATGGCCTGGGAGCAGCTCCAGGTGTTTAATTTTCTTTTCAAGGTCGCATGGAAGTTGAAGGCACCCAGAGCCCGCCCCGGGAGAGCTCCTCCAGCCCAAGGGTTTTCCAACAGGAGCAGTGTGCAAGCACAGGGAGGGAGGGAGGGATTATCAACTACACCTGTGCTAATGAAACACCCAGGGCCTGGCGAGAGGCAGTAAAAGGGAAAAGCAGAGGAGGGAGCTCAGCCTCGTTATGCAACCTCGTTATCTAACGACCACAGAGACACCCTATAGGGGCTCTTTGTTTGCTGAGGGAAAGGAGAGAAATGCCACCAATATCTGAGTCACTGGTTCACCAAGAGGCTCCGAAGACATTTTCAGATGGAAACTTTTGCAGGTTCACATGATAATTTGGGAGGACTGGCTAATTCCCTGGCTCCACCCACCGCCCTGTAACACAGCTCCTGCTGCTCTTGCATATATAGATAGGTATGGCCCTACACCTGGGTGCACACACCAGAGCCCGGACACAGAGCAGTCCTAACCCTTCCTCCTCCCCGGCTGCCCTCCACCCGCTCCCACCATGAAGAAGGAAATACTAACCCTGGCCTTTGCTCGAGCTGTCTTTGTGGAGTTCCTCTCCACGCTCATCTTCGTCTTCATCGGGCTGGCCTCGGCGCTGAAGTGGCCGTCAGCCCTGCCCAGCATCCTGCAGATCTCGCTGGCCTTCGGGCTGGCCATTGGCACCTTGGTGCAGGCCTTTGGCCACATCAGCGGCGCCCACATCAACCCCGCCGTGACCATCGCCTTCTTCGTGGGCAACCAGATCTCGCTGCTCCGCACGCTGCTCTACATCGTGGCCCAGCTGGTCGGGGCCATCGCTGGCGCCGGGATCCTGTACGGCGTCACCCCCGCCAACACCCGCGGCAACCTGGCCATCAACGCGGTGAGTCCGTGCCCGGGGTGCTCCCCTCTTCTCTTCCCTTCGGCGAGGAGAATCCATCGGGATGGATCCCCGGCGCTCTGTCCCGCACGCACCGCACCGAGGGCCGGGAATGGGACGGGAGCGAAGCCGAGCTCTGACATGACGGCTTTATTGTGCGGGTGATGAGTGGGATGTTTTTCCCTCCTTTAATGAGGGCTTCCTCTGTCCTGAGGGCCCTGTGAGTCACCCGCACCATTGAGATGTTCCGAACGCAGCCTCTCCGCCTGGAGATTAGCGCGGGATAGGAGCCGTGCCAGACGCACTGGGGAGGGACGGAGCAGAGCCCAGTCAGACCAGTACGGGCACGGGGAGCAGAAGCCCCCTGGAACCGGGGAGCTGGGGCAGCTGGGAGCAGAGAGCGATGGGGAGAGGTGGTGGGGAAGCGCTGGAGAAGGAGTGGTGCCAAGGGGCTGCGAGTGGTGGGGGCTGCTCCCACGGGAGGAGCAGGACCCTCGGAGATAAGCAGGAATGAGGAACAGCCTGAAAGCCTCGGGGCAGTGCTGGAAAAGCACCTGGAATGGCCACGGACAGGTCTGCGCCCCTGGGAGCAGCACAGACCTTGCAGAGGGTTCGGTCACTGACATAAGGAGCTCCAGTACCTCTCATTCTGCAGCCTCCACATCCCAAACCAGCCAGATTCAGCTAAAAAACTAGCTGTGATGGCTTGGGTCACTTTGTCCTTCCTGTGCCTGGTGGGGTAGAGTCCCCCCGAGAGTGCCTAGGGTTTTGTGTGGAGTCACTGGGACACAGCAGCCGATCCCACCCCCGTGACCTTCATCCCAACCCTCACCCTCCATCCCATCCTGGCTGCTCCTCATCCTCCCAGGCAGGTGCTCCACAAAGTGCAGGGCAGAGGTCAGCGGACAACAGCCTGCGAGGATCAAAGGGGGAAGAAATGCAGGGAAAACGGGATTTGGTGGGAAAACACTGAGTGTTGCAGGGACAGGGAAATGTAGAGAGAGATGCCGAGAGCCTGGGGAAGAGATGGGCTTGGGAGAGAGATGGATTTTGGAGGATTGCAAAGAAAGAAAAATCGTTTCATTCCTTTCAGAGAAGGAGCAGGGAGCCCAAGCAGGGTCTGGGCAGGGCCCCAGGGGGCTTCTCATCCAACTTCACCCTCCCAAACCCACCAGCAAATCAACCCGGGGAGGGTTAATTATTGTCACTCTCGTGGTTGCAGCTCAACAACAACGTCACCCCGGGTCAGGCCCTCGTGGTGGAGATCATCCTCACCTTCCAGCTGGCCGCCTGCATCTTCGCATCCACGGACAACCGGCGCAGCGGCGTCGGCTCCCCTGCGCTCTCCATCGGCCTCTCCGTCACCGTGGGCCACCTGGTGGGGGTGAGTCCGGGGTGAGGATCCTGTGGGCTCTGAACTCCCCAAAATGCCCTCGTGCAGCTGGTCCTGAGGGAGCTGCTCTGGGAGAGCACGCGGGAGGGCTCGGGGCTCCTCTGTGCTGAGGGGGCATCTCCAGCTCTCTGGAACAGAGGCACTGTCGGGGCCACTTCGGTCCCTGCTCCCAAAAATTGGCTCTGATCTGCTCCTTAACCCCAGTGTTCCTCCCATGCCTCCAGATTTACTTCACCGGCTGCTCCATGAACCCGGCGCGCTCCTTTGGGCCCGCGGTCGTCACCAGGAGGTTCAGCCCCGCGCACTGGGTGAGTGTTGGTGGCACTGGGGATGGGGACAGAGGCAGGGACTGCCGTGAGAATGACGGGGTGGGAGTTTCAGAGCCCACCCCCAGGCAGGAGGGATTAAAGGGGCTGGGGAGCAAGGGAGGTTTTGCCCCCTGACGCATTGGGAACGGCTAATCCCCGGGCACAGAGCCAGCGAGGGGACAGGAACGAACTCATCCCAGGGGGGTTTGGGTGGGAACAGCCTACAAACTCATCCAGTCCCACCCCATGCCATGGGCAGGGACACCTTCCACCAGCCCAGGTTGTCCCAAGCCCCGTCCCACCCGGCCTCGGACACTTCCAGGGATGGCAATCGGCCGCGGTGCCCTCTGAGCACCATTGGTGCATCATCTGAGGGGAAAGAGGCTCACGGAGGAGCCGAGCTTGGTCTTTCCTCTCACCTCTGCCCCAGCCTTGCCGAGCAGGTTTGGCCCTCAGTGAGCACAGGCTGAGGGCTTTCAGCCCAGGAGGTCACCAGAAGAGGCGTTCTCCTCTCTCCGCGTGGCAGAAGACGGGGGGCAGGGATGGACGGTGGTGCTGTGAGTGACCTGCGACCCCAGGAGCTGCTCTCACCTGTCCCTGCTGCTTTCCAGGTGTTCTGGGTCGGGCCCATCATCGGCGCCTGCTTGGCCTCCCTGCTCTACTTCTACATCCTGGTGCCCTACTGCATGAACATGTCCGACAGGGTGGCCATCATCAAGGGCACCTACGAGTCTGAGGAGGAGTGGGAAGAGCAGCGGGAGGAGAGGAAGAAGTCCATGGAGCTGACCCCGCCGTAGGAGCAGCCGGAAGAGCCAAGCCAAGGGAGGGGAGCGAGCTCATGTGGGCTCATGTGTGCCCCCAAGCCAGGCATCGACCGCGCCCAGCCGCAGCCGCAGACTCTTAACCCAAAGCCTCCTCACCCCGGCCCCGTGGGATGAAGGACGGCCGGGGGATCTCTGTGTGTGTGTACAGAACCCCTGCACGGCTCTAGAACCTCTCCAGCTTCCCCGCAGTGCCAAGCCCCTCTGCCTCGGCTCCATCCCTGCCCTCCCAGTGCAGCTCTGCACCGCGGCAGGGCCCCAGACCCGCACTGGGCACCTGCAGGACCTCACCTGGCCCAGGTATGGGAACGCCCCTGGGGAAGGGGAATGACCGCTTAGGGCAGGGGGTGCAGCTCCCCCCCAGCCCCGGGGCTGCTCGTAGATGCTCTTTGACCTTTCCTGGTGCTGGGAGTCCTTTTTAATTCCCAAAGAACAAGACTTTTTGGATTCTGTGTCGAGACCTTTGTATTATAGTTTATTATTTATTGCGAATAAAGGAAAGTTAAAAAAAAAATCCTGGGTGCAAATCTGCTCAAGTCACAAAGTTTAGGAGGGAAAACAGATTGAGCTGGATGCAAACTCATCCCAAAGGGTCAGGGAGACAGCCAGGGCTCAGCCTGGAGCCTGTGGGAGTGGTGGATTGTAAGGGGGAAACATTCATCCTGGGGAGGAAAAGTGGGCACTGTGCTGGAGTGGGGAAGAGCAGCAGGTCCAGGGCAGCTGTGAGCCCTTCCCGGGGCTGGCACAGCTGGGAGGAGCTGTGAGTTGGATCCTTCCAACCCTTCCAAGCCTTCCCACACGGCCGGTTTGACTCCGGCTGTACCAGTTCTCCCAGACGGCTCCGCAGGTGCCCTCGAAAAGTGACCCACAACTCCCCAGCCCCTCACCTGTGCCAAACCCACACCTTCACCTGACCTTCTGCTCCGGCCCTGCTCTTCCAGTTCTACCACAACCCTCTGCCAGAGCAGCTCCCGGCCCGGGCACCGGCACAGGGACACCGGCACGGGGACACGGGGACAGGGACATGGGGACACTGGCACAGGGACATCGGCACGGGGACACCGGCACAGGGACATGGGGACAGGGATACCGGCATGGGGACACTGACACGGGGACACGGACATACATGGGGACACGGGCACAGGGACATCGGCACGGGGACACTGGCACAGGA
>VZRL01005052.1:58869-99566 GCA_013397895.1 Origma solitaria
CACGGGGACACCGGCACAGGACACGGGCACAGGGACACCGGCACGGGGACACCGGCACAGGGACATGGGGACAGGGACACCGGCATGGGGACACTGACACGGGGACACGGACATACATGGGGACACGGGGACAGGGACACCAGCACGGGGACACGGGGACAGGGACACCAGCACGGGGACACTGGGACAGGGACACTTGGACTGGGACACCGGCAAAGGAACACCGGGACAGGGACACTGACATAGGGACACCGGCACGGGGACACTGGGACAGGGACACTGACATGGGGACACCAGGACAGGGACACCGGCACAGGGTCCTTGCCGTGGGACACCGGCCCTGGCCCAGCCCCCTCCCCCCGATCCCCAAATCCAGCTGCTCCTGCTGCTGCCAGGGGGAGGGTTCCAGCACGGAGCCCCGGGGAGGTGGGACACTCTTCCCTGGGAGCTCCCTGGTCCCGGGCTCGGCTCGGTCCCAGCCGGGGGGGATGGGCAGTGTCACCCGGATTTTGGCAGCCCTGGACCTGCTGGAGTCCCACCTGAGCCTGGCGAGCAGCGCCTTCCCTCCCCCAGTTGTCCCCAGCAGGGCTTGGGGACAAGCAGGAGGAGGACGGGAGGTAGAAGAGCCCTTCGGATCAGCAGCAGGGCCCGGAAATTAAACCCTGCGATCCCCCCACCCATCCTCGGGGATGGGCCGAGGACCCCCGTGCCTCAGTTTCGCCTTTGGAAGGATATCCACCCCTTTCCCCGTGGGGAGACGAGGAAACACCAGCCCGGGGGAGAGCAAAGCACGTCCAGAGCCCTCTCAGGCTGGGGCCGGGCAGCTCCCCAGACGCGCACCCCCCAGATGGGAATCTTGGCCATCCCCTGATTCTGGAGCTGTTAACCCCATCCAGAGCAGGGATGGGGGAGTCTGGTGGGAGCTGGGGACCCCAGAGCCTCCCCCAGCCATGCCCAGCCCCAGTCTGGAGGGAGTTGGGGACCCCCAGAGCCTGCCCCCGCCGTGCCCAGCCCCAGGGGATCAGCGCCGGGGAAGGAGCCCGGGCTGGGTGTGAGCCCTCCCGGGATGAATCAGAGGCTCCTGCGGCTCCAGCTCTGCGTCAGCACAAAAACCATCCCGGGCCCAGCCCCGAGCCCAGCGCGGGCACCGCCGGGGGGGTTTGGGGTGGGCAGGACCCCAAAGAAGGGCAGGTAGAGCCGAGCCCAGCAGGAGCCCTCAGGAGCACGGAGCCAGAGCTCCCTCCCCATCCCCAGCTCCCCTGGGCCGGAGGATTTGGTCAGGCACGGAGGAGAATTCAATCCGGGCTGGATTTTGGCATCCAGCGAAGCCCGTGACCTCACCTGGCCAGGGCAGAGCCCAGGTCAGGGCTTGGAGAGCCTGAGGTCCTCCCACCTGTCCTCACCTGTCCAGGAATGGGAACAGCAGCGCTTGAAAACCTATGGAGAATTTATTATTATTACTTCTTTAACATTCCAGCTTTTTCAGAGCGATTTTTAATGTGATTGCAAGGCTGGGAGGCAGCAGTGCCCCACTCACTCCCTGAGCAGAAATTGGCTTTTCACAGGAAAACCCACCTTTATTTCAGCAGAAACGGCAAAAATCCACCTTTTTTTCAGCAGAAACGGCAAAAATCCACCTTTTTTTCAGCAGAAACAGAAAATATCCACCTTTATTTCAGCAGAAACAGCAAGGCCAGGTACAAACCCCTGTGTTCACACCTGATTTTCCTGCAGTGCTGTGCTGGTTTTGCCGTTTCTCCCTCAAAACAGAGTTTCCATTCCAGCAGCAGCAGAGCATCCCATCCTACAGCCTTCCCTCAGCCACACAGCTCCACCACCGTTTGGGACATAAAAATGTGAATTATACTTTATTACCAGCTTTTTTTTTGCCCTATTTTAAGCCTTCTCACCAGGTGAAACCACTCCAAAGGCGCCTCATTACCATTCCTGGGTAGTTTTACTCTAATTAAAGGCTATTCCCTGAACATGCCCACGAGCAGCTTTGCTCTAAAAAGATTTCACAGACAATTCCTCACTCCCGAGTACCTTTTCCATCCTCAGGTAATCACTGCTCAGCTTTAAAAATTGGATTTTTTCCTGGAGGGAGGAAACACCCAGTGATTTTGGTTCCATTTTCACTGGTTGCAGCAGTCTGGAAACCTCATATTTTTTGTACATCAGAGAGCTTTCAGGTCTATTTGAGTCTTTCTAAGGAAGGTCTCCACCAGATCATTTAAATTCCCTGAATCCCGAGTTTTCTGGACAGGGGAAGGAACCAGGGCCATGAGAAGAAGCAAAACGCGGTGGAAATGGCCCAGTTGAGGATTTTTTGTGGTCTGCAGGAGCCTCTTTGTTTCTGTTCCTCGCAGAGCGCGAGGCCCAGCTCCATCCGGGGGGAGTGGGAGCAGAGCTCCGCACTTGGGGCGCATCCCTCCCTCCCTCCCTCCCCTGGATGCTCTGCACCCCCGAACGCCTCGCTGGAATCCTCAGTCCTGGAGTTTCACCTGCAGGCTCAGCCCAGCGTGCGGGAAAGACAGGAGAACACAACCCAGGGATCGATCCCCAGGGAGGGAGAAAAGCGTCACGGGTGGGTTTGAATCCTGGCTGGGGAGTCCGGGAAGGACCTCCTGCTTCAGGGGGAATTCCGGGGCTGTTCTGGAGAGCCCTGAGCGGGCAGAGAGCGGCTCAGGAGCACCAGGGAGGAGCTGGCCCAGGAGAGAGAGCAGAGAACAGAACACAGAAAAAACCACAGAACCCAGAACAGAGAATAGAACACAGAATAAAACACAGAACCCAGAACAGAGAATAGAGAATACAGAATAAAACACAGAACCCAGAATACAGAACAGAGCTCAGGGCTCCAAACTAGAAAATTTTATTCCTGCAAATCCCGACATCCCAGAGCATTCCCAGAGCACTTCCAGGGCTGAAATGCCGACGGAGAGGAGCGAGCTCAGGAGAGAGGAGAGCCCAGCCTGGGTGTTGGCATTAGTCACGGCATAGGCCGTGCCAGCACCCACCTCCTCCGGAGCCTTCCTCCTCCTACTCAGCCTCTGCCCAGCCTGTTGTGCCATGAGATCCCTCGCTAGGAGCCAGCAAACAGCTCTGAGGCCACGGAGGGCCGACAGCCACCCTTCCTGTTGTCACCGCGGCCAGGAACGCGGCCTCCGCCTGAACAGCAGCTCCTGCAATTGGCGTTTGGCTGCGTGGCTCAGATCGTGGGGATTTGGGGCTCAAAGTGCTGCTGGGCACCCCCAGTGCTGCCCTGCTCCTAGTGCCACCAGAGCCCTGCCGGGTCCCCTCAGTGACCCAGACCCACGGTGGGCATGGCCGGGGCAGCACCAAAATTTATGGAGAGGTGAGAGTTGCCTAAAAATAAACCGGGACATGGAGGAACCGAAGGGCCAGAGATGTCCAGAGAGCAGGGAGGGCGAGACAAGATCCAAAAGTGCTTCTGTTCCCATGTGAACACCTCCTGCAGCCCCCAAAATGCCTCTTTAACAACTCCCAAGTCAACTTCAATGATTCCCAACTCCTGCAGCCCAAAAAATGCCTCTTTAATAACTCCCAAGTCAACTTTAACGATGCCCAAACCCTACAGTCCCAAAAATGCCTCTTTAATAAATCCCAAGTCGACTTTAATGAGTCCCAACTCCTGCAGCCCCCAAAATGCCTCTTTAATAAATCCCAGCTACTTTAATGAGTCCCACCTTAGCTTTTAATAAGTCCCAACTCAACTCTAGAAAGTTCCAGCTCCTTCAGCCCCAAAACCACCTGTTTTAAGCCAGAACAGTCAGGAGTTTTTAGCAGATGTCCCAAGGTGGGGTCCAGGAGGGGATGGGGTCCCTGCCCTGGCCCAAACCAAGGGTACAGTGGAGCAGCACAGCTGGGAGAGCAAAGGGTGCCCAGGGCATCTCCTGCTGCCCTCTGCTGGGATTCTCCATGGGGAATGGAGAGCTGCCCAGGAAAACCTTCCCCAAAACAGCTCCGCTTGAGGGAAAATCCCCTCTGGCTCCATCCACCCTTCTCAAAGCTCAGCCCCAGCTCTCCATGGAAATGGAGGTTCTCTCCCTGCTTTCCTGGCGGGAGGGGACTCCAGGATCGGGGCCGTTCCCGCTGCCAAGTTTCCTCTTGCTCAAGGTTTTGCCTGAGCTTTCCAGGATCTGTTTGTTCCTAATCACCTTCCAAACAAAGTCCAACGGCGGCTCCTCTGAGGGCGCCTGGTGGTGGCATCAATAAAAATCAAGAGTAATGAGGAGGGAAGATAAAGCCAGCCCACGGGTCTGAGCTGGGCCAGACAAAAGGGCTTTGTTGGGAAAGGTCAGCTCCGGAGCCGGGAGGGCTTCCCAGGCTGGAGAAAGCAAGAACTGAGCAGGCAAGAAGGGGATTAAACTCAGCTCTGTTAAACTGCAGCCCTGGCCTGGGGCCTCGGTTTCCCACTCCCCCAGGAGCCTTTGGGCTGGATTTTCCCACAACAGGAGCTCTCCAAGCTCGGTGCCTCCATCGAGCACCAGGATCCGCAGGAAAAGGAGGATAAGGGCTCGAGGACCCTCTCCATGCACAGAACCACTCAGGAGAGCTGGGACCGGATCCACGGCAGAAACCACCGCTGAAAAATCACCACGAAGCAGCAAAATAAACCAAATAAATCCCCTGGCACAAGGCCTCCAGGATCCAGGCCCGGCTCTGCCACTTGACATTAATCCCGCTTGGCAAAGGCCGCGGAGCTCCTGTGCCCACGAGCAAGGTGCAGCTGCAGGTTGGGATAAAGCCCTCTTGTGCAGCCAGGATTAGAAACGGGGATGAAAACAAACTTCAGTGTCCGGCACAATCGGCCTTTTCTAAGAAGTCAGAAAGAAAAAAAAACATAAATCGATTCCTCTTCCCCAAGAAATCTTTCAGCTGTTGCCGGTGGGGATTTTTCCCTCCTCCCCAGGAGCTGGGTTTCTCCTGGGAGAGGGCAGTTGGTTTCCTGCCAAGCAGCCAAAGAAAATGAGCCCTTTCTCCATTCTTTTTTTTTAAATTCCTTATATTTTAAGCCACTTATCCCAATTGTTTGCTCACTGGAAGCCCCCCACTTGGAGATCAGAGTCCACAGGGATTCTGAGAGCTGTTATCACCCTCACGGGGAAGGGATATAAAACTCAGTTTGTTTTCTTATCTCTTGGAACAGAAAACCTCCATGTGTTTCGCAAAGGAGCCCTGTAGGAACAGTTAATCAGGGGATAAAAGTGTGTTGGGTGTGCAAACACAGCCTTATCCCACCACTGACATCAGGGCTCGCATCTCCGTGGCTCTGGCCTGGATTTGTGCCACGTTGTGCTTGGATTTTGAGCTCAAATGCAGAGCTGGGCTGGGCAGAGCTCAGCTCTCCCTTGCTGCAGCATCCCCACAGCAACCAGAGCTGTGCTGGAGTGTGCTCATCGCTCTGCACCATCCAACCCCCAAACCCAACCCCCAAACGCTCCTTTCTTTCCATGGAAACAGCAGCAGACCTGAGCACTCTCCTCTGGGCCTTGGCCAGCCCAACCCTCAGCCACCCCAACCCTCAGCCCCCCCAGTGCTCAGCCCCCCAATCCTCAGCCACCCCAATGCTCAGCCACCCCAATCCTCAGCCACCCCAATGCTCAGCCACCCCAATCCTCAGCCACCCCAGTCAATCCCTCAGNCCCCCAAACCCCAGCCACCCCAATCCTCAGCCACCCCAATCAATCCCTCAGCCACCTCAACTCCTCAGCCACCCCAGTCCCTCAGGCTTTGCAGCCAAACCACATCTCGGTGTCCCTGATCAGAGCCTTCTCAGGGCAGGGAACGTCTGCCCACCCTGGGCACGATCCCAGCCCATCCACACTGAGCCATCCTGCAGCACTGTGATCATCGGGAGCAGCAAATCCCCCACTGCACTTCCAGCTTGGGATCCCTTGCTATTTAGGAATAATAAATCCCAGTTCTGGTCTCAAAATCACCCAGAGGGGTCCAATCAGACACTGCCGGGGCTCCCTCGGCCCGGACCAGGAGCTGCAGGGCTGGAGGGACCCAAATCCAGGAGAAATCCTGCACCAGTTCATCCCCCGGGCTGGGCCAGGGCTGCACCCGAATTCGGGGCTCAGATTGGGGCTGCTCACAGAGGGAAAGACCCTAAGGGGCTGGAGCGAGTCCAGAGATGGGAACAGAGCTGGGGAAGGGCTGGAGCAGCAGGGAAGGGTCTGGAGAGCTCCTGAGGGAGCTGGGGGGGCTCAGCCTGGAGAAAAGGAGGCTCTGGGGGGACCTTGTGGCTCTGCACAGCTCCTGACAGGAGGGGACAGCCGGGGGGTCGGGCTCTGCTCTCAGGGGACAAGGGACAAGAATAAAGTGCCAGGGGAAGGTCAGGTTGGATATTGGGAAAATTCCTTCATGGGAAAAGTTGTCCGGTCCTGGCACCAGGAGTCCCCACCCCTGGAAGTGTCCAAAACCCATGGGAATGTGGCGCTGGGGCCCTGGGTTAGTGCTGCCCGCGGTGGGGGCTGATGACCTTGAAGGTTTTTTCCCAGCCTCGATGACTCCAGGATTCTACAACCTCGAGAAAAGGAGGGCTCAGACACTCCGGGGTGGCCAAAAAGCCAAATTTCCCCTCTCCAGGAGAAGGAGCCGAGGCCAAAGGGTCGGCGTGGCGCAGCTGCAGCTGCCGGGGCTCATCGCTCCCTCCCCGGGCGAAGAGCAGAGCCGCGGCCAAGCTGAGCAAACACGGGCGGCTTCTGTCCAAGCAGGCAAGTGAATCTGGAGGCACAATTTGTCATCTAATTGCAGCCACACCCCCGGGATTAATTGCTGCATTTGAATGCAAAGCAGGCCTGATTTATGGCCCCATCAGGTTTCATCAGCTGTTACCAGTGATTGATGCCCGGCTAAGAGCACTGCAAACAGCCAAAAAAAGGCCCTGAAAGGGTTTTTTTTCCAGAGTTAGGAGTATTTGGGTTGTTAAATCATCCCCAAGCCTGCTGAGGGCTGCACTAGTCAAGAGGGGGAGATTAAAACCTTGGCTACATTTGCTCCAGACTCCACTGAAGATTTTTGGCTCATGCACAAGGGGAAGTTGCCTCCGGGGGTCTCTAAGATCTCCACAGAATTATGGGCAGGAAGAAGAGTCAGGGAAACAAAACCTGAAGTTTTTCCACATTCAAGGCCAGAGGGACATTTAGCAGAAATAAACCTTTGACCAAGATAAACCATTAACCACCATCTGCCTCTGTCTCAGACAAAGAGGGGAAATGAAACACCACCTCACCCCAAAATCAGCGGTGGTGAGGCTGCAGGTCTGTAACCACTGAGGTGCTGGGCCAAAACCATCCCTCAGCCACCCAAACCCTCCCAGAGCCTCCCAAAACCATCCCTCAGCCTCCCAAAACCATAACAGAGCCTCCCAAAACCATCCCTCAGCCTCCCAAAACCATAACAGAGCCACCCAAAACCATCACACAGCCACCCAAATCCATCCCTCAGCCTCCCAAGACCATCCCTCAACAGCCTAAACCATCTCACAACCTCCCAAATCCATCCCACAGCCTCTCAAAACCATCCCTCAGCCTCCCCAAACCCTCCCAGAGCCTCCCAAAAGCATCCCATAGCCACCCAAACCATCCCTCAACCTCTCAAAACCATCCATCAGCCACCCAAAATCATCACACAGCCTCCCAAATCCATCCCTCAGCCACCCAAATCCATCCCTCAGCCTCTCAAAACCATCCCTCAGCCACCCAAAACCATAACAGAGCCTCCCAAAACCATCCCACAGCCACCCAAAACCATAACAGAGCCTCCCAAAACCATCCCTCAGCCTCCCAAAACCATAACAGGGCATCTCAAACCACCCCACAGCCACCCAAACCATAATAGAGCCTCCCAAACCACCCCACAGCCACCCAAAAACACAGAGCTCCCAGTGCTCACAGCTGGTGATGCCCAGAGCGGCCCCAGTTCAGCTCCTGTAGGGTCCCAGTATGAACCAGCAATCACTGGTGTTGGGCCCTGAGGGCCTGAGGCTCCTCAGAGCACCCAAAACACCTGACAGCACCCAAAAATATCTTTTCTCCAAAAAGGAAAGGGAAGCACCCAACTTTCCCTGCAGGGAGTTGTGTTGGGAGCACCCAGGAGGGCCAGGGAGCAGGAGGAACCACCAAGGAGGAGCAGGAGGAATCATCAAGGAGGAGCAGGAGGAACAGCCCAGGAGGACCAGGAGGAATCATCAAGGAGGAGCAGGAGGAACAGCCCAGGAGGGCCAGGGAGAAGTTGGGAGCACCCAGGAGGGCTAGGGAGCAGGAGGAACCACCAAGGAGGAGCTGGAGGTGCAGCCCAGGAGGGCCAGGGAGCCAGGAGAACATCAGGCTCCCAGGGCTGCAGACCCCAAGGGCCTGGAGCCCAAGTTTCTGGGGCACTGAGGGCTCACTCGGGTGTGTCCCATGCCCTGCTCCACCCACCCAGACCAAGGAGTGGGCTCAGCCTGAAGAAGTGAAACGCACCCGTTCAGCCAGGCGGGAGCACTGAGCCTCCAGCCTGACCTGCAGGTGACCCCAAAGAGGAGCAGGGACACCGCCAGAGGTGTCACCACAGCCACAGGTGTCCGGATCCCAGCGGTGAGAGCCTCGTGCTTGACCCCAAAGCATTCCAGCCTCGATTCCTGTTCACTCACCCCTCTCCCAGGGGTGCAAAATGGTTTCTGCTCCAACCCCCACTGGTGGAACCACTGCCACTCTCCAGGTTCACGTCCAAGTTTCCCACAGGGAAAGCATGTCCTTGGACCCCAATGGCTCCATGTCCATGTCCAGTGTTCGGGGATCGAGGACTTTCACAGCTCAGGGAAGGTGATGGGGACAGAGGAGCGCTGGGAGCTGGGGATGAGAGGGACCTCACCCAGTTTGTCACCAGCCATGCGAGAAGAGTCATAAATCCATCAGAAATGGGGATCCACCACAGGGATCAGCCGAAGGTGGGGTTTGGGAAGGGCCCAATATTGAGTTCTCACAGCTCAACTGTGCTGGTCCCACTCTCGGCACCATCTCAGCTTCCCACCCCACTGCTCCTCGCTGGCACCAAGCCCGGGGCCATCAGCTCCGAGGTGTTTCCTGCCTGAAAACCAGGCACAAAGGGGAGAGGAAATAATCCCCAGCCCTTCAGAGCTGCCAAAATACCTGGTGAGAATGCAGAGTTTCGCTCTGCAGTGGCCCCTCCCTTGGCTCTTCAACACCAGCAAGGCAAACCAGAAAAAACCAGCCCAAAAAATGCTGAGACCAAACCCAGGCGCTCGGTGTCACCTGGGAGGTTCCAGGCAGAACCAGTGACCCGAGGAGGGTTTCTTCGCCAGTTCTGCCTTGGCCACTGCAGTGGGGAGGAGGAGGCCACAAACTCCTTCATTCGTGAGGAAAATGGGAGTGAAAAGCGCTGATTCCCAGGGCCCAGGCTCCGTGGGTTTCCCAGGCCCCAGGCTCCATGGGATTCCCAAGGCATGGGCTCCATGGGATTCCCAGGGCTCAGGCTCTGTGGGATTCCCAGGGCTCAGGTTCCATGGGATTCCCAGGGCCTAGGCTCCATGGCATTCCCATGGCTCAGCCTCCATGAGCTTCCCAGGCCCTGGGCTTCATGGGATTCCCAGGCCCAGGCTCTGTGGGATTCCCAGGGCCCGGGTTCCATGGGATTCCCAGGCTCCATGGGATTCCCAGGGCTCAGGTTCCATGGGATTCCCAGGCCCAGGCTCTGTGGGATTCCCAGGGCCCGGGTTCCATGGGATTCCCAGGCTCCATGGGATTCCCAGGGCTCAGGTTCCATGGGATTCCCAGGCCCCAGACTCAGAACCATGGCTGGGGGATGGATGAGGAGGTTTTCCATCCCTGCCCTGGGTTGGACGCTGGACTGGGCACTGCAGGCAGCAAACGTCTCTCAGAGGAGCCAAAGTGATGCCAAAGCCTTTATTCCTCCGTGTTTGCCGTAAATCCCCTCAAAATGAAGGTTTGACCCTACCTCGGCATGTCTGGGTTAACATTTAGGAGCAGGTTTAAGCACAAATTTCCTTGCCGTGGCAGGGACGTGGAACTGGATTGAAGGTCCCGTCCAGCCCAAATCATCCATGATTCCATGGTGGAACTTGATTCCATCATCGTGTTCCCAGGCCGATTTTGGACAGTCCCAGCAGGACCACGTCCCACCATCCCCATGGGAGCAGCCTCGGCTCCTCCTGCCTCTCCCCACTGCTGCAGATCATGAGAACTCCCAGAGGAAAATGGAAAAAGGGCTGGGTGAGGAATGGATGAGCTTCTCCAGAGCTGATGGATGTGGAGTCTGGACGCACTCCAGGAGTTTTCCCCATCAGCTTCTTTGCTCCCTGTCCCTCAGCGCGGGATGCTCCAGTAGCCTCAAAGGTGATTCTCCAGGGATGCTCCCAGAGCCAGGGTTTGACCCCAAACGGTCCCAATTTGGCTGTGACGTCACTGTGATGTCACCAACAGCCCCCCCAGCCCGGGACCCCCCACCCCCAGAGAGAGTGGATCGCCTTGGTCCTTGGAGGGACAGCACCAGGACGGGAGTTTGGGGAGCCTCGGAGAAGGGAGGAGGAGGAGGAGGGATGGTGAAGGGCAGGGGGAGGAAGGACGGGCAGAGACGGACAGACAGAAAAACGCTGCCACCTGCTGTCCATAGCACCTCTCAAAGTCCTGAACGGGGATGAATTCAGCTCTGCAGGATCCCAAAGCTCGGGAGCCTTGTGCTCCTCCAGCCTGGAAGAACCTCCGGCAATTCCATCCAGCGGGAAAAGGGAGCGTGGCTGGGGATGCTTGGAATGGGGAAAGCACCGCGTCCCAAAGGGCTATGGAGGATCCCCCGGGACTGGGGACAAAGTGTCCCATGGGACATTTCCTGAGGCCATGCCAGCACTGGGAGCCAAGATGAGAGCCACGTGAGGAGCAGCGGCCGAGCTGAATGTCCCCTCCCTGAGCTGCCACCCCCGCAGGCAGCGCCGCAGCCTCCAGGCCAGGGGGACATCACAAACAGGGACATCGTGAGCTAATTTGGTGGCATTAATTACAAACATCCCAGCCGAGTGACGGGCAGGAGGCCTGGCTCTGTCCTCCCCAGGCTCAGCTAATTAATGTCCCCCTCCCTCCGCTGATGTCAGGCTTCCTCGAAAGGCTGCTGGTGGCCCTCATTAAAGACTCCTCGGGATGAGTGTCCTCCGAACACTGACCTTATTTTGACAGTGGAGGTAATTACAGAACTCGCGGCGGTGGAATGACAGTAATTACCCAGCCACAAGTGGAAAGGTCCTGGGGGGAGAGCACAGAAAGCGGCGGAGAAATCCAGTCCTGGAGATCTCTCCTGGTGGGAGAGACAAGGCTCAGCTCCCCATGACTGGGGAGAAAAGTGCCTGTGAGAAAAGGCACATTCAGAGCCCGAACACCGAATCCTGGGCGTTCCTTGGCTGGAAACTCCCCAGAGATCTCAAAACTGCCCCAGAAATACCTCCTGCCATCCACACTCGGAATGCAGAGCCCTCAGGAGCCCTCCTGACCCCCAGGTGGGGAAAAGCTCTTCAGGGAGCTGAGGGCTCTGCCCTGGGCCCACCTGGGAGACCCACCCTCCTCTGGCCCTTATCCAGCTCTTTAGAGCTGCCCTCAGTTTTCCCCCTCTCCCTTTTCCTTTTTCCCTTCACTGGATTCAAGAACTTGAAAGAAATGAGCCCAGTTCCCGTGGGACACCCCTGGAAAACCACGGACCGTCACTTGGTGAGTTCCAGGTGTTCCCAGGGCTCCTGGGCTGAGCCCGGATGTCCCACGAGGATCCGGAACTGCAGCCACTCACAGGGCCTCGTGTCACCCGAAAATCCCATAAATCCCAGGGAACATCCCCAGTTCCAGGTCTGGCCCTGGGGAACCACACCCAGATCCCATCACAGGTGGGGTCTGCCTGGCTGAGGAGCTGCACCAGGAATTTCACACGGCAGGAAGCAGCAGGAAGTGTTTGGAGACACAAGCCCTCGTTTTACGCCTTTGCTCTTTTTCCCTTCATGTTTTTTAGCTCCAGTGAAGGTGCTGGAAAGGGCAGCCCGTGGGCAGAGGAATCCGTGCAGGACACGCTGTGCCAGCAAGAGGCCACCTCACCTGAGAGGAGGAAACCCACAGGTCACTGCTTTGCTCCAAAAAGTGGGGGGGAAAGGCCAAATATGAGAGAAACAGCAACAACAATTAAAAAAAAAACCTCGTTGAAGGCGTCAGGTGGAAAATCCGCCTGTAACGATATTTTCTGCGGCAGCCCCACACCAGAAAAGCTGTAATGATTCACAGTGACCCATCCGAGGAAAAGCAGGATATCCGTGACCCACCTGTCAGCGCTGGGCATCCTCCGGACGAGCTTAAAAGCACCGGGAAGGAGAAGGGCTCAGCCAGAACTGCCAAGGAGGAAAATCGGATCCGGCGCGGAGGGAGCGGCTCTTTGCCCAAGGTAAGCGCCTCTTGCCCCATTCTCTCTCCCAGTCTCCCAAGGAATTAAACCAGATAAGAAAAGCACCTGGGCAACGGAAGTCTGATTTTTGGGAAATAATGGGTGGGGGGTGGCATTTTATTGCCGCAGAATTTCTGAGGAATCCGGCAAAACAAAGGGAGGTAAAATCCGAATAAATCTGCTCATCTGGAAGGTGCTTTTCTGAGTAGTGGGAAAGTTCTCCAGCGCTGTGGTGATAATTCCAGGATAGAAATGTCACCCCTAGACAGAAAAGGGAAGGTTTGGGATAAAGTTCATTGCAATTAATTAATGATATCTTCGGATATCATTCCGAAGCGCGGGGAATGTGCCACCAGGGAACGGTGAGGATGGGATTTTTCACACACACCCACCCCAGTCCTGCCCACACACCTGGGAAGGGTTGTTCCACATGGATCTGTCCCAGGCCATGCTGCCAGGGCTTCCCGTGGGGTCTGGGGGTTCAGCGGGAATTGCAACTGGGAAATTCCACTGGATTTGTGCCCTGGGCCATGCTGCCAGGACTTCCCACGGGGACTGGGGGTTCAGCTGGGAAATTCTGCTGGATTTCTGCCCCGCAGGAGCACAGATGGTGCGGTGGCTGTACCTGTCCGGGCTGGTGTTCGCTGTGCTCATCCCGACGGGATGGCAGGTGGCTCCCAAGGACTTGGAGGAGTTGTCCAGGTATAGTCTGGGGCTGTGGGAGCAGCTCATCCTTTCCCGTTGCTGTCCCAGCTCTCCCTGTTCCGGTGTTCCTGTTGGTTTTGTTTTGATCCAAACTCGCTCCTAGCTCCCCGCAGCCCAGCTGGGGACATTCCCGTGTCGGGAATCCCGGGATTTCCTGCCTGGGGCAGAGCAGGGACACCCTGAGCCCTCTCGGGTGGGTGCTCCCACAGCACTAATTCCTTTGGTGGGGAATCCCAACCCCAGAGCTGCAGGAGGATGATCCAAGCCTCGGAGCAGCCCCACGTTCCTGCTCTCATGTGGGATGCAGGGACCAGGGTGGAGGTTGGGACCCACGGAGGGGAATCGTTTGGAACAGGACACAGGATATGTTGGATACCAGGAAAACCCAGGCCAGGCTTGGGAAACCTCCAGAAACCGAAACAAGAATTGTGTGCTTGATTTGCAGGAATTACATTAAATATTCCAGATTTATTCCTACGCGCTATTCCATCTTTTCTGGAGGATGCCCCACACAGGGCCGGGGTTTGGAGAGCACAGCCCTGCCCTGGGTGGAGGATCCCACGGGGTGTCCACTGAACCCCACTGTCCTCCTTCCCCTCCCACCCTGAGCAGATGGAAGTTGTTTGGGTCCCACAGCTCCCAGAGTTTCCCGTCCCACGTCAAGCGGCACTCGGAGGGGACCTTCACGAGCGACTTCACGCGGTACCTGGACAGGATGAAGGCCAAGGACTTCGTGCATTGGCTCATCAACACCAAGAGGTGCTGGGAATGCAGAGGGGTGGGATCGGCCTGGGGCACAGCCTCCCGCCACCCCAATCCCCACCCTGCAGGGAAGAGGGACCTGAAACTGTGACACGGCACAGGGAATGGATTCCCACTGCCAGAGGGCAGGGATGGATGGGCTATTGGGCAGGAATTCCTCCCTGGGAGGGTGGGGAGGCCCTGGGATGGATTTCCTAGAGAAGCTGGGCTGCCCCTGGATCCCTGGCAGTGTCCCAGGCCAGGTTGGAGCACCCTGGGGTCGTGGGAGGTGTCCTCCTGTGGCAAGGGGTGGAACAAGGTGAGCTTTGAGGTCGCTCCCAACCCAAACCTTTCCACGATTCCATGAAATCTGTGGGTCTGGTGCCAAGGCATGGTGGGACTCCCTTTCCCTTTCCCTGATGCTCCTGGGGATTCTGTGGTGTCTTGCAATAAGGTCAGGGAAATGGAGGCATTTGGGGTGGGATTGGAGCTCTGGGATTGGAAGGGTCTGCTTCGTCCTCTCCGTGATTTGTTCCCACATTTTCCTCTCCATTCCAGCGTTGCCTCGCTGGGATTGTTGGCTTTTCTGGGGATTTTTCCTCTTTCAGCCATTCCGGTGAGGGACCCCTCACCGATTTCAGCAGGAGTTTCCATTCCGTGAAGCTCTTTGGGGTTTGTTTTTAGGTACAATTAAGGTCACATCCAGGCCGCAGCTCTCCAGCCCCATCCGCCCGCGAATGTTGGAGCTCTCCTGCGCCAGCCTGGGCCGGGAGCTCCACAGGAAGGATTTCTCCATCTCACGCAGCTCCGTGAGCCACCCCGAGTTCCCCAGGCACCTCCTCCTGGAATCTGCCCCACGGATCAGCCTTCCCTCAGCCCTGGATCCCTCGGGCTCCCTTTTCCCCGCGGTTTTCCCCAAATTCCAATAAAAACTTCGCTCAATCCCACAGTTTGTTCCTGACGTCTCCAACCTTTTCGCACATCCCTTTGGGTTCCCACCCAGTCCCGAGGGATTTCAAACCTCTGACCCTCACTCGGTGCCTCATTTTCCCCTCAGTTCCTCAGGTTTGGTAAAGGGGAAAGCAGGATGTGCCCACCTGACCCCACAGACCGGGGCCAAGAGGAATTGGAGAGAAATTTAGGGAAAACCCTGCAGGAATTCCCTTTGTGGTGTTAAATTATTCCAAACAAACCTGGATCCAAAGAACCTCTTTGGAGTTAATTTAGTTCTGATTAATTACAGGGCAAATGGGCCCAAAAAAAGCCCTGAAAGGCAGGAGAAGGAATGGGGAATTTCACCTCTCCAGGGCATTCCTAAAATCCCACCACAGGCTGGCACAGGGGACACGTGTGACACAGCTACTCCCACTGAGAAATAAATGAAATGAAATTAAATGAAATTTAAAAAAAAAATTAAAAATAAAATAAAAATAAAAATAGAACTAGAAAATACTTTTAAAACAGAGTAGTTTAAAAGTGAAATAATTTCCAAATAATTTAAAAGTAGAATTATTTTAAAGTAGAATAATTTGAAAATAGAATATTTTTAAATGGTGTAATTTAAAAACAGAATAATTTTTAAATAGTTGTTTAAAACCAGAATACTTTTAAAATAAAATAGATTAAAAATAGAATATTCTAAAAGAATAATTTTAAAATAAATTAGTTTTAAAACATTAATTTTAAAATAAAATAAACTAAAAATACATTAATTTATAAAGAATATAATTTAAAAAATAAAATAGATTTTAAATGAAATAATTTTTAAGTTAAAAATTCCTCCCCTTGGTTTTATTTCCAGCCCAGACCATTCCCAAACTCTCTTGGGATAAAATAAATAAAATTATTTCAGACTCTGAGAAAGAGAAATAATTCCAGAATTCTCACAGAGAGCACAAAAACAACACAAAGAAAGTGTCAGCACCTCATTTATTCCCTGTTTGATTTATTCCCTGATTACAGCCTCTGTCGTCCCCATTCCCATGGGTTTCCTTTTGGGAATACTCTGGAAGGGGCCCAGGGGAAATGTGGGAGGGGATTTATGCCAAATTTCACTTTCTGGGTCATTCCAAAGATATTTTGGGTTTATCCCTAAAGCAGCTCCAGAACCATTTGTGGATGGTTTTCCCTCTGGGACGTTTTCCTCCACACAATGAAAGTTAAATCCTCCCAAAATAAGGAGCTGTCCATGGCTTCCTTTCCTTTCCTTTCCTTTCCTTTCCTTTCCTTTCCTTTCCTTTCCTTTCCTTTCCTTTCCTTTCCTTTCCTTTCCTTTCCTTTCCTTCCCTCCCATGCCCTGCCCTGTCCCAGCCCTGTCTCTCCTCTTCCAGAGAGGAAAAGCAAACAGGAAAACCAAAATTGTCCAACAGAAGGATCCCAATGATCCCAGCTTTCCCTTCCTCCAAAATCTTTTTCATTTTTCATCCTCCCCACGTTCCTTAAGGCCCAAGGCAGCTTTTCCCACTCTGCTGCTCCCCACCGCAGGCGGGCAGGAGTCAAACTCCACTGCCCAAGTCCCCATCCATAAAATCCGATGGAGTTTTGCCCTGTCTGGGGAGGTGCCCCTGCCATCCTTACAGAGCAATTCCGTCTCTTCATTTCCCCAGCCACTGTCTTTCTGGGCTGGTTCCACGCAGGAAAACGCTCCCGTTTGGGTGGGATGAGCTGACAGCAGGAGGGGCCGTGCCCCTGTCCCAGCCGCACATTCCGAGGGTCCGGAGCATGGTCCAAACCTCCCGAGGGCTGCAGGAGCTCCCTCTCCTCTGGAACATCCTCCCTTCCCAACTCCACAGCCCCCAGACTCAGCCACGCATTCCAGGGGGACACCAGAGCCCCCCAAGTGTCGGGAGAGCTTCAGGACCTTCGCTGCTCCCCTGCGAAAGCAGCAGGGAAAAGGAGGAGGAAAGGCACTTCCCAATTCCCTGCCGGCTCTTCCCACCCCGTGAGAAGAGGCTTTGCAAGGACAGGGGTGGAGGGAAAACCACAGTCCGGGGATGGGACAGGAAGGGAAGCGGAGGGAGAAGGGATGGGGCCTTGGAGGTGCAGAGCTCCACATCTCCCCTGGCTGCTTCCACCACCAAAATCCAGGGAATTGAATTTTAAGCTTCCCTTACGGTCAGTTTGGAGCTGAGTAAAAAGAGTCATTTCTGGATTTTACAGCTTTTGGGCTGGTGGCAGAGCCCAGAAAAAACCCTCAAAAAAATGGGAATATGGACCATAGGGAGCAAATGCTTTTCCTTTGCCTTATCCCGAGTGTTCAGGGATATCCCAATTTATGAGGTGCTCACCACAGAGAACATCCCTCTTGTACCAGTAAGAGACAGAAGTTATCCAGAGGAGGACCCCAAACCAGACCAAATCCCCAGCGGTGAGGAAGGAGAAGGTGCCAGATCAAGCAGGGAATGGTTTTGTACATTCAGAGTTTATATTTGGAAAAAAAAAAGGAAAGAGAAAGGAGAGGAGGAATTTGAGATTAAAAAAATAGAACTGATGGGAAGCGGTAGCGGAGCCTCCACCACTGCACAACACACACACGGACACACGAGGCTGGACAACACGGATCCCCCGGGATGTAGCATCCGTGGGGAACGGGAAACTCTGCATGGCTTTATGGGACCCCTTGGGTGGGAAACAAGCCGCTCCTCCGTGTCTGCCTTGGCACATCCCTGAGTCACATCCCTGCTCCTCGACGGCGGCGTCGAGGCGCCTAAACGTGGGAATGGGGGAAGAGAGGGAGAGTGTCATCAGTGACATCCACGGAGTTGTTCAGGCTGGAAAAGGTGATTGAGGTCATCAAGTCCAGCCATCGGCCACCATGGTCACCACTGGCCATGTCCCCAAGGGTCACATCTATATCTTCAGAACCCTTCCAGGGATGGTGACTCCACCACTGCCCTGGGCAGCTGTGCCAGGGCTTGGACAACCGTTCCATGAAGGAATTTTCTCCACTGTCCGACCTGAACCTTCCCTGGTCAGCCTGAGGCCGTTCCCTCTCCTCCCATCCCTGTTCCCCAGGAGGAGATCCCAACCCCCTTGGCTGTCCCCTCCTGTCAGGAGCTGTGCAGAGCCACAAGGTCCCCCCTGAGCCTCCTTTTCTCCAGGCTGAGCCCCCCCAGCTCCCTCAGGAGCTCTCCAGACCCTTTTCTGCTGCTCCAGCCCTTCCCCAGCTCTGGAGATGCCCCAGCCCCTCAATGCCTCTCTGGGCATAGGGCCCCAGTCTGATCCCAGGATCCCAGGTGCAGCTCCCACCCTTCCCTGCAGAGAGGAGCAGTGTCCATGATCCTACTGCCCTTTCCCAGGAATTGCCCTTTGCTCGGCACAGGACAATGGTGGCCATGCACTGTCCCCACCAGGTCACAGCACAGCCGAGCCTTTACCTCTTTCCTCCCGGATTCAGAGCGTTTCCGTGTTCATGGTCAGAGCCTTCCACACCGTGGTCTTGGACATCTCATCTGAAATGTTGATCTCGGAAGGATCAGCCCTGCAAGGAATATTCCACACAATATTCCACGAGGATGGGTCTGATCCCACCCAAGAGCACTGGCAGCGGCCAGAAGAACAGGAGGGCCTGGAAAAGTGGAGCTCAGCTGCTGAGGATGGTTTGGCTGAATGAGGAATTTTGGGAATCAAGCCCTGGAGCTGCAGACCCACAGCTGGAAGTTCCCCCTGTGACCTCTCAGGTGGGCAGGAGGGTCTCCTGCTCCCAGAAAACCACTGGTGATGCAGTTCTGGGATAAAACAGGAATTGTACAGCCACTGCGTGGGATCAGAATTCTGCTGTCACCTCCTAAATTGATGGCAAATTGGGATTTTCCCACCAAGCTTAGTGGGAATAAAGCTGCAAGTGGAGAAACCTAAGCCAGACACTTCGCACTGGTCCTGCAGGGGGTCCTGGTCCTGGCCTGGGGGGGCTTTACCTGTCACTGCTGGGCTTTGGGGCGTCCACCCTGCTGGCCTTGCCCAGCTTCAGCTGAACGGAATTCGCAGCAGCCGCTTCCATCATTTTCTGGGACTCCTGAAAAGGGACGAGCCAAGTTCTCTCTCCTTGATCCAAGAGGGGGTAAATGAAATTCCAATAAAAATCTGGCATGCTGCCCTCTGACCCCCGACACCTTCAGCACAGGTACACACCTTCCCCTGCAGGTGCGTTTGGGGTTCCTGACACTGCCGGGAGCAAACCCTCACAGAAAAAGAATTATTTTTACTATAAAGCTCATTTAAAAGTGATAACAATGTCTCTGTTCAAGTGTGAAACTCTCTGAGAAGTTAGCGAAAAGAGTTTAGAATGTGGATCCAGGCTATGGGATGTGTTTGACTCAGTTCTAATGTTCTCCCAACAGCTGCAACCTGTGGATTCCCCATCCCTGCAAGTGCCCAAGGCCAGGTTGGACATGGCTTGGAGCACCCTGGGGTGGCAGGAGTTGTCCCTGCCCATGGCAGGGGTGGCACAGGATGGGCTCTAACGTCTGTCCCCACCCAGGCCACCCCACGGTCCCACGATTCCATGATTTAGAGATGAGCTGTGACAAGAACAGGGAATCTCACAGCCCAGAGGAGCTCCCGGCATTACCTCCTCTTCTTTGGCTTCATTTTTGGCATCATCCAACTTCTTCTTCTTGCTTTCTGGCATGAGGTCATCCAGGAAGCTGAGCTCCCGCTTGGAGAAGCAGAAATCCATCACTTTCCGGACAAAAACGAGAGCCAAAACCTTCAGGAAGGAAAGGGGAGAGGGGTGAGGCTGGAGATGGAGATGGTGCGTCCCATCCCTGCAGGGCTGCGAGAACTGGGGGCATCGGGAACACCGGGAATACTGGGAATACTGGGAATTCTGGGAATACTGGGAATTTCGGGTACACTGGGAACACCGGGAATACTGAGAATACCAGGAATACCAGAACACTGGGAATACTGGGAATGCCGGGAACACTGGGAATTCTGGGAACAGCAGGAACAGCAGGAACACAGAGAACACTGGGAACGATGGGAACACTGGGAATACTGGGAATACTGGGAACACCAGGAACACAGAGAATACCAGGAACACCAGGAACACTGGGAACACTGGGGACACCAGGAACACCAGGAATACCAGGAACACCGGGAATACTGGGAATTCTGGGTATACTGGGAACACTGGGAACACCAGGAACACCAAGAATACCAAGAATACTGGGAACACCAGGAATTCTGGGAATAGTGGGAACACTGGGAACACCGGGAATTCCAGGAACACCGGGAATACCAGAAACTTTGGGAACACTGGGAATACCGGGAACACCAGGAACACTGGGAACACCGGGAATTCTAGGAATACCGGGAACACTGGGAACACTGGGAACCCTGGGAACACCAGGAATACCAGGAACACAGGGAATACTGGGAATTCTGGAAATACTGGGAATTCCAGGTATACTGGGAACACCAGGAACACCGGGAACACAGGGAATACTGGGAACACCAGGAACGCTGGGAATACCAGGAATACCGGAAACACTGGGAATTCTGGGAATAGTGGAAATACTGGGAACACCGGGAATTCCGGGAATACCAGAAACACTGGGAACACCGGGAATTCTGGGAACAGTGGGAACACTGGGAACACTGGGAATTCCGGGAACACCGGGAACACTGGGAACACCAGGAACACCGGGAATTCTGGGAATACTGGAAACACTGGGAATACCAGGAACACCAAGAATTCTGGAAAACCGGGAATACTGGGAACACCAGGAACACCAGGAATTCTGGGAATACTGGGAACACTGGGAATACTGGGAACACCAGGAACATGGGGAATACTGGGAATACTGGGAATTCCGGGGATACGGCAAGCACCAGGAACACCAGGAATACCAGGAATACTGGGAACACCAGGAGCACTGGGAATACCGGGAACACCGGGAATACAGCGAACACCAGGAACGCCAGGTGCACCGGGAACACTGGGAATACCGGCAACACTGGAAACACCAGGAACACTGGGAACACTGGGAACACTGGGAACACCGGGAACACTGGGAACACCGTCTCTCACCATCATGGGAAAGATGATGGCAGCGCGGGAAGCTTTGATGGCCCAGAGCAGCACGAGGCAGAGCAGCTGGATGAGGGTGAAGAGGTGCACCTTGCGCAGCGGCACGTGGCGCAGGTAGATGAAATCTGGCTGGTGCTTGGCCGGCATCCAGAACAGCTTCAGGCGGTCAAAGAACTGTGGGGAAAGGGCAATGGCCTCATCTGGCGGCTGCTGAGATGTGGAGATTTCAGCAGCAAGGAGAAATCCAGGATCCCTTTTTGTTCCTCCTGGGAGCAGCACCTTTGCTCCATCCATAAACCGCCAGGCTTTGCCCACCAAATTCCAATTATTCCAGGGTTTCCTCTTGTCAGGGTCTCTCAGCCCAGGGAATCCCCAGCGAGGATTTTCACCGGAATTTCCTTCTCTTCACACTGAATTCCCCCAATTTCCCATCATCAAAAACCAACCTCCCCTAAAGCCTGAAATGAAGAGTGCTGAACTGGGCCCTCCCAGTGCTGAACTGGAGCCTCCCAGTGCTGAACTGGGCCCTCCCAGTTCTAAACTGGAGTCTCCCAGTGCTCAACTGGGGCCTCTCAAGTCCTGAACTGGGCCCCCCAATGCTGAACTGGTACTCTCAAGTCCTGAACTGGGCCCCTCCCAGTGCTGAACTGGTGCCTCCCAGTGCTGAACTGGTGCCTCCCAGTGCTGAACTGGTGCCCCTCAGTGCTGAACTGGAGCCTCCCAATGCTGAACTGGGGCCTCCCAGTGTTGAACTGATGCTGCTCAGGTCCTGAACTGGTGCCTTTCAGTGCTGAACTGGGCCCTCCCAGCCCTACAAACCTCCACCCATTGGTTCCTGACACAAAACATTTGAATTTCCTGCTTTCAGTGACATTTTTCCCGTCCCGAGGCCTTCGGGGAGAGGAAATTCCCCGGAGCAGCCATACCTGGATTCCTCGGAGTGATGAGACCCCCATGTACAGAAAGACCCCGTAAAGCACTGGCATCGGGATAAACTGGGGAAAAAATGCAGTAATTAATGGCTTTAAATTTCACTGGCAGAATTGCCACTCCTTTCACCACTCCTTTCTCAGGCGTTGCCTGAAGATTCCCAGCTTTGCCATGTTGGATTTTATCCATCAGAGATTTTGTGCTCTGCGTTAGGCTGAGCTTTTGGGTAACATTTCATCAGAATAATCCTCTTTTCCAGAGAGGTTGCGACAAAGAGGGGATTTCATCCATTGGGACCACATGTCATCTATCGACCATCTGAGACCTCCTGTGGGGGAAAAAAAATATCTCGACAAACACTTGTGGGAATAGAGGGAAGTGACATCTCCTTTGAGCCTGGAGATGGGAATTTGTCTCCATGAGCCTGGACATGAGAATGTGTCTCCTTGAGCCTGAAGATGGGAATGTGTCTCCTTTAACCTGGAGATGGAATGTGTCTCCTCAAGCCCAGAGATGGCAATGTGTCTCCAAGGGCCTGGAGATGGAATGTGTCTCCTTTAACCTGGAGATGGAATGTGTCTCCTTTAACCTGGAGATGGAATGTGTCTCCTTTAACCTGGAGATGGGAATGTGTCTCCATGGGCCTGGAGATGGGAATGTTTGGTGGGAAGAACAGGGAGGGCCTCTGGCGGGAACTCTGAGGGTTCAGCTCCTGGGAATGGCTCTGCCGAGGCTCTTGGGGGAGTGAATTACAGCCAATAAAGTCCTGCCCGTCTGAAAATGCTGAATTCTGATCCAAACCCCGGCCCGGTGTGCTGGGTTTGCATGGCCACGTTTGGGGACTGAGGGTCACCAGGGTGGCCTCTGTGAGAAGCTGCTGGAAATTTCTTCCGTGTCTGGCACAGGAGGCCATTCCTGAGGGACTGACCCCTNGGAGGAAGGGAGGGAGGAAGGAAGGAAGGAAGGGAGGAAGGGATTTTTAAGGTCTGGTTTTACTTCTCATTATCCTGCTGTGATTTTGTTAGCAATAAATTCAATTAATATCCCTAATTCCAGCCTGTTTTCCCATATTCGTGATTGGTGAGGGATCTGTCCCTGTCCTTATCTCAGGCCATGAACTTTTTTTCTGTTTTCTCTCCAATCCAGCTGGGAGGGCAGGGACAGAGCACCTTTGGCGGGATCCAGCCAGGATCCCCCCACTACAGAGGGTCTGGAGGACACCTGGGAATTAAAGGATTTATCTCATTTGCTTGGCCTGAGTGCCCCAAACTGGGTCTGGAAGGCTGGGAGGCCACCGAGGCTGGATCCCATCCTGGGTTTGGGATCTCCTCCCTGGGGACAGAGGCCTAATTTTGCATCCCGTCCCAAACTCCCGTGGTCACACGGTGGCTTCCATCCCACTCCTACCTTGAGCACAGAGGTGAAGAAGACGGAGCAGCCCATGAGCACAAAGATCATCAGGCCGGTGACCCTCTGCTCGCGGATGCCCAGGAACTTGGGCTGCTCCCCCGGCGCGGAGCAGTCCGACTCTACCTTGAGGCTGTTCACGTGCGTGATGGACAGCACGGTGGCGGCCACGAACCAGGGCAGCCCCATCACCGAGCACACCCCCAGCATCACGGCCACCATGAACAGGTCCAGGTGGTACCCACAGCCTTTCTGGGGAGCAAAAACAGGAGAGGAGCATCCCTCAGGGACCAGGACAACACCACGGGTGGGACTCAAACCCTGCTCAAGCACAAGTCAACTTTGGAAAATTTAAATAAGGTTTGAAATAAGGACTGGAATCAAACACGGATTTCATGTCCTGCGTGAAAATCTGGCGGGATCAGACAAAGGGGGTCTGCAGGGTTTGTACCATTTCTGCTACTCAGAAATAATTTAAAAATCGATTATTTTTTCATTCATAAAGAAATCCCCACCACTTGCACATGGCTCTGAGTGATCCCTGGAGCTCAGTGAGATCCCTTCCCCAGCTGCCGCTGACATTTGAAAACAAAAACACCCTTCTACATCACTCCAAGAATCATTTGCTGCTCCCAAAAGTTGCCATCCCCTCCCTGTGTCACGAGTCCAGAAGAGCTCCTGGCACACAGCCTGGCATTATACTGATTTACGGGGGCGAAGAGATTTACTAGGAAGTGTTTAATAAGGTATATAGCTTGTGTTTCAGGGACTAGGAGGTGATAATGATTTACTAAGGGCCGCTTGCTAAAACAGTGCATAGAGCTCACTCAATATTTTTGTGCTTGCCAAGCAAAGAGGGAGGATATAAAGAAGATGCCAAACTATTGATAAAGAGAAGGAACCATGACCAGATATCCTAATTCTGGATCCTGAAACCGGCCCGAGCCAGCTTCAAGGTCTGGACCCAGACCAGAGACCCAGGGAGTATGCGCAGGGTGAAGAGTTCAACCCAAGGAAGACTTCTTTACTTCATCTTAAGACCCCTGCCCACGACCCCCAGGCAACACTGCACAGGTGTGAGCGCATTTAAATGAACTTTGGACTCATTATAATCCGAAGCAGGAATAGATAACGAATGTGTATAGGGGCATTGTGTAACTTTATGCATGTGTAATTTGTAACTCAATATAAACCAGACAGAGCATTATTGGGGTTTGGAGGAAATATTCCCCGTGCGTCCCAGTGCTGGAATCAACATACCTACTTTACAACTTTCCTTTAGTTGTAGAGTTAATCTGCGCCTCAATCCCAAACCATCCCAAAGCGTTTGGGACAGGAGCTTGTCCCAGCCCCACAGCCCAGGGCGGGATGGGGACAGGATGACCTCACCTTGAGCCTGTGCTCCTTCCTGTTGACGATGACGGCGGTGATCTGCTGGTCCATGAAGATGAGGATGGTGCAGAGCAGGGCCGGGATGAGCGCAGCCAGCACCGTCCACCACGGGTTGGGCCCGATGGGGTTGATGAGCCACCCACGGTCATCCCTGGTGGGCTGCAACACACAGCGGGGTCAGCTCCCAGCCCAAACCCTTCCCTGGCCTCCATTCCCCTCCACCTCCGTGTCCGAGCATTTCCCAGCCCTGGCTACGTGTCACCCTCTCCCGGGGTGTGCCCGTGTCCTCTCTCCCTTTGTCTTCCCAAAGACAGGGAAGGGAGGAATTGATGCTCTTGGGTGTGGAGGAGGAGACACTGACACCGCCAGCACCTCCTCCAACCCAGCCCTGTCCTGCTGGAGATGGTTCTCCTGTTCAGTGTCCATCTGGGGCTGTCTCCTGATTTCCAGGGGACACCGATGCTCTTGGGTGTGGAAGAGGAGATGGTTCCACCTCCTCCAGGCCAGCCCTGCCCTGCCATCACCTGGTGTCACCTGAGGTGCCAGAGCCCTTCTCCACCCACCCCCACGGCCGTTACCTTGAACATGTGGGGCACGTGGAGCTTGGGGGACGGGATCCCGATGCCGAGGTCGATGAGCACCATGATGACAATGGTGAGGAACACAGCGAAGTCACTCACCGTGGATCGGACCTGGGGTGAAAAACCAGGGCTGAGAGGGGCCAGGACATGGCGTGGGAATCCTGAGGACACCCACGGCTTTTGGAATGGTTAAACCCACAAATCCCACCACTCCCAGGACACGCAGCCACTCCCTTGGGTGGGTATTGCTGCAGGGGATCTGGTGCGGGACAGTAGAAAGAGTTTAACTGGGGGGAAAATTCGAATTTTAGTTCAAACATTAACAAAAATACTAAAAAACTAGGAAAGGTGCCACATTTCTGGGGAAAATGGGAATAAGGCACTGAGGCATTTGTTCCTGTTTTTTTCATGGCAACTCCTCATTTGAACGAACTTTCCACTCCAGCAAATGATGCTCAGAAGGTGAAAAGAAATAAATAACTTTGGAAGAGCTCATTTCCCACTGCCTGAGCCAAAAACACCGCTTTGGAACAGGTTGTGAGGCAGGTGGGGAACGCTCTCCACGCACACGGACGTGAGGGAGGGACATCCAAGGTCAACGTTTTCCAGCCTGACCGAGTGGTGGCGAATCCTTCAGTGCTCCAGGAACGGCATTTTGGGAAAGGAGCGCGGAGTCTGTCACAGGCTACCACCCTCTACCTACTCTGGTTGGGAAGTAGCGGCTGGTTTTAAACTTCTTCAACAAACTCGACAGGACAAAGGTGGAGAAGAAGAGGATGCAGCACCAGAAGAGGACGTTGGGTGCGTAGGGGCCATTGTGTCCACAGGCAGGTCCTTGGAACTCTCCATGCAAAGAGCGACATTCCTGGAGAAAGAGAGCATCAGGACACGGAGGAAAACCAGGATAACGTGGGGGTTTGAAGGGTCTTGGTGCAAGATGCGTGACCCTGCAGCTGCAGCTGCCATGGAAGTTATAAATATCAATATATAATAAATATATCGATATATTTCCAATATATCCATATATTATAAATATATATTATAAATATATTGATATATTGTAAATATATTGATATATTATAAATATATATTATAAATATATATATATTGCAAATATATAGATATATTATAACTATATATATAAATATATATAGATATATTATAAATATATAGATATATTATAAATATGTGAATATATGTAACGGGCAGCTGCTGCTGAACAAGTGGCACATGGAGCTGGAATTACACAGAGGGGAGCAGAGGTGGGATGTGCTGGGACACCACAGACTCACGGCGTATCCTCTGCTCCGCTGTGGCTGAGGAAAACACCGGAGGGGAGGGAAAAGCTGGGAATTTGTGGATAAAAAGGGAACAGGGAAGGAGGGCTGGGACAACCACGGGAGGAAAAAAGAGATAAATTGTGCCTTTGCAGTCGGGACTTGCAGGACAAGGCCAAAAGGGGCTGGAGGTGTCCCAAAGAGCTCCCGTTCCAGGGACAGTCCTGTGGGGCTGCTCAGACATGCAAATTTATGCAAGAACCTACAGCCAGCAGGGCTTGGAGTCATTAGGAGCCAATTAAGGGAGCCAATCACTGCCTTTGGGCAGGAACTTCAGTCCTCCAACTGCTCAGAGAATCAAAGCACTTCCTCAGCCTCGATCACAGTCCCACAGTCGGCTGAGTGGGACAGTTCTCATCCTGAGATTGGGGACAAAGTGAGATGGACCAGGTGGGCTGGACCAGGTGGACTGGGCAGGGTGGGCTGCACCGGGTGGGCTGGGCAGGGTGGGCTGTGTCAGGTGGGCTGTGTCAGGTGGGCTGCACCAGGTGGGCTGGACCAGGTGGGCTCTCCTTCCCAGCAGGTTAAAAGCACTGATGAGATCTAAGCAGGGACTTCTCAGGGCACTTCGAAGGCCAAGGCCACCTGAAGATGGTGGCTTTGGCACCTGTGAACGCCCCTGGCCTGCCCCGCTGGCCTGGGGCACTTACGGTCACGGTGAGGTTCCCCCAGGCGACTCCCGACACGTTGATCCCCTTGCCCCGCCAGAGCCGCAGCGTTTCGTTGCTGGGGAGAGCCGGGGGCTCGCACTTACAGCTGGAGGAGGGAAATGGGGACAGGGCTGAGGGGACAGCCAGGGACACGCCCCGAGGCACCTGCGAGGGGTGAGGAGGAGAGCACCCACTAATAGATGGTGAGGAGGTCGAGCTTGCTGTGCATGTGCACGGGGTAGGTCTCGCGCAGGTGGCTCAGCTTCTCCAGCGCCTCGTAGATGAAGATGATGCAGATGAGGGAGGCGAAGGCCTCCTCGGTGAAGCGCGTGATGTAGCACACCAGGCAGCTGGCGTCCGTGGCCACCAGCACCACGCAGAAGAACGCGGTCCAGAGCCCAATGCACGTCCGCAGGGACAGATAGGAGAGTGTGTATTCCCTGGAAAACCACAAAAACTCCTGTGGGAAAGGCCGGCGCGGGCTTCGGAGCCAAGCCTTTCCCCAGGGAAAACTCGGAGTGTGTGGAGGCTGCAGGTGGTGACTGAGGTTTCCACGTCCCTGCGGTTGCAGGGTGTGGGTGGAGAAGCCAAGTGTTTAATTAGCTTTAATTAATGTTGTCGTAACGCCTTGAAGGCTGATTGAGGTTGTGGAAGGTTCTCCCATGTGTCCCCCAGAGCCCTGACACCAAAACCAGCTGGGTTTGCCCCAATCACCCACCAGCAACCTGGGGCTTAATGAGAAATTTAATTGCGGTGAGGAGGGTTCATCTCACAGCAACGTCACCAAGGTGAAAGGACTGTCACGGAAAAGAGCTATTTCCCAGGAAAAGCTCCTACTCATTCAATAAAATCCCCAAAACCCGAAAAATTCCAATGGAAAACTACTTGGATATTTGGGAAAAATCTATTTCTGCATCCAGCAAAAATCAGGTTAAAAGTTTTGTACTGAGTGGAAAACAAACCCTCCCTCATTCCCAAACCAGAGTGATTTGTCTCACCTTCCCTGGGCATGCAGAGCCTCTGGCTCCTCCTCCTCTCACTGCCTCATTGTAACCCCAAAAACCGGAAATGACCCCAAGCCAAAAACCCCAAACAACCCCAAGCCCAAGGGCTCTCACCCCCCTGTGCTACAGCAGCAGCATGAGACTCCTGTGACCCAGCAAACAACTTAAATCTGACAACTCCCACTGAGAAAATGAGAGGAAAAACATCTTCTCCCCGCCCAAAAAAAGGAAAATGTATTTTCCCAAAAAAAAAAAAAAGACAAGGATCTCACTTGCAGAATTTGTAGAGAATCTTCTCAAAGACCAGGACGGGTCCGGTGCTGCCGAGGATGGTGAGGGGCTGGCCAGCAAAGAGGGAATAAACCACGCCCGTCATGGATGCTCCCAGCAGCGACTCCATGGCACTCTGACAGGGCAGAGAGGGAGCACGGAGTAAATAAACCATTAGGGATAAAAAAAACCAACCGAAAAAACCCCAAAGGAAACTCCCAGCAACAGAGATTTCATAGATTACGGAGCAGGTTGGGTTGGAAGGGACCAAAGGATAGGGCTGGCAGGGAATGGTTTGGGTTCCAAACCCCCGCCGTGGGCAGGGACACTTCCCACCAGCCCAGGGGGCTCAGTTTGGAGAGTCTCCCCCTCCCCACGGCCCTGACAGAGAGAGGAGCTCACGATATGGCCATGGGTCGCCTCCCCCAGCAGCCCCCCGAAGGTGATGACAGGGGACATGCAGGCACAGTAGAGGAACAGGAAGGACGCCAGGCACTGCAGGCTCAGACCGTCCCGGAAGTCGCTCCAGAACCACGGGGCCTTGCGCTTCACATCCAGGACCAGACCTCCAAAGAGCCTGCGGGGCGAGAAACTGGGCTGATCTCTTGGGAGAGCACCTTTGGTTTCCTCTGAGCAGAAATGCCTTCACCTGGAGATGTTTCCACACCTGCCCCCACTCCAAACCAGAACACCTGAGGTGCTGATGCTGGGGCTGGGCCCACCTGCCCAGGTGTCCCTCCTGACCAGACCTTCCACCTGCCCAGGTGTCCCTCCTGATCAAACCTTCCACCCACCCAGGTGTGCCTCCTGACCAGATCTTCCACCTGCCCAGGTGTCCCCCTGACTAAACCTTCCACCCACCCAGGTGTCCCTCCTGACCAAACCTTCCACCTGCCCAAGTGTCTCCCCTTCCTAAACCTTCCACCCACCCAGGTGTCCTTCCTTCCCAGACCTTCCACCTGCCCAGGTGTCCCTCCTTCCCAGACCTTCCACCTGCCCAGGTGTCCCTCCTCCCCAAACCTTCCACCTGCCCAGGTGTCCCCCCAGCCAGACCTTCCACCTGCCCAGGTGTCCCTCCTGACCAGATCTCCCCCCTTCCCTGAACCAGGGGACCCCAGAAGCTGCTGGAACAGGAGGTGCCTGCTCAGATGTTGGAGGCAAAGAGAAGAAGGCCCCAAACCAGGAGATCTCCCACCTCCCGGTCCGCTCCAGCTCAGGACCGCTGTGTTTCTCCGGCTTGCTGTGGGAAGAACTCTCATCCAGAGCTCCCGGCATCTTCCTCTTTTCCTGTGAACACAAAATTCAGCTCAGAACATTTTTCAGGTGTATTATTGGCTTTTTAGGTATATAAACACCACCTTGTTTTGCTCCTGGCCCGGCTGTGGCCGTGCCGAACCAGGAATTCCAAGTTTACCAGAATTTGGGTTGCTGTGCTGCCCATTCCCCGTGCAGCACCCACCTGGGAGGGGACGTTTTTGGGGGGCTCGATTCGGATGGATGGGTCCCACTCTCCTGGCGGCAGCACCGTGACCTGGTCCAGGAACTCATCGATGCCGGCCACGAGGTCAGCCCGGTCCTTGGCTTTGTAGGCGACATCGTGGAAAACCTGCCCGGAGAGAGCTCCGGGTGAGAGCCCACCCTGGGTGTCCTCACCCCCTTGGCCACGGCAGGATCATCTGCCCCAAACCTCCCGCTGGAAATGGCAGGAAACATTGCCCCAACAGGAAAAATCTGTGTCACGGTGCTTGGAATCATCTCCTCCGTGAGGTCACCGTCCCTCGTGGCCTTAGGAAGAAGTTCTACCACCCCAGGATGGTGCCACCCCCGGAGGTGGGAAGGATGAGGAGCAGGATGGATCAGGGGTGGGATGTGAGCCCCACCCGCCATGGCCACGCTGGAGGCTTTGGCTTTAAGGGGAGAAGTTCTTCTGGCCCTGGTGGTGCCACCACTGGGGACAATGTCCTGGGGACCCCGTGGGGAAGGATGAGGTGCAGGATGTGCCCAGAGGGGATTTCAGCCCCCAGGATTTGGGGTCATGTAAATCTGCCTGGTTTGGGGTGCAAATGAAGGGCTGGGACAGCAAATCCTCTTCCTCACTGCTCCAGGGACAGGGAATGGTGAAGAATCCCAAAAGTGACCCCGAGATCGCCCTTGTCTCGTCACACCTCATCCGTCATGGTGGTGGCCATGGACCTGCCGATCTCGTGGTACTGATGGGCTTTTCCTCCTGGCCCCAGCAGAACAAACAGGAACCTGGGCAAGGAAAACCAAACTGAGAGGAGAATCCCTGGGAGCTCAAGGGGGGACACTTCGGTTCCCTGCCTCCCCTGCAGGCTCAATCTTTCACCAAAACCAATCACAAATCTCATTTCATTAAAATTTCATTAAAATTGGCCCATAAGCTTCAAAGATCCAGCAGGGAAGGGAGGAAGGTGAGGAGCGGCAAGGGAGAAACATGCAGCTCCCACGTGTTCCCTTGGGCCCCAAATCGGGGGGCAATTTGAGGTGGGTTTGGGGTTTTTAAAACAAAAGCTTTGTGCTTCTCCTTCAGACCTCGTTGGGATGGGAACTTCTGTCATTCCCGATAGGAGCACGGCCGGGGTCAGGCGGACAAAGGCCACGAGGGGCTGGTGGAGGAAGTCCAGCTCTCCCACCAGCACGTTGGACGCCTCCGCTCCGCTGGGAATCTTCTTCATGAAGTGCAGCTCCGCCTGGGCAGGACCAGCCATTTGCAGGGAATTCCCCCAAAAACAAAGCCCTCAGAACCCCCCGGGGTCTCTCACCCCCCTGGAGATGTGGGAGAGGTGCAGCGGTCTCACCTTGCTCAGGTCCATGGCGCTGGCCTCAGGGGTCACCCCGTTTTTAGCTTCTGCAGTGGTGGGAGAAGGGTGAGGGGTGAGGGTTTGAGCTGGGAGGGAAGACAAAGACACTCAGAACGGTGGGAAAGGAGGAGATGGACTATTTCCCTTCACCAGAACAGCTCTGATGGGGGCAAAGTCATCCAGAACCCCATCTGGTGCCAAAGCCTGGAGAAACCCTCACCTGCTACTAAAGCCTTGGAGAAACCTCCATGCTAAAGACAGGCAGAAAACCTCACCTGGTGCTAAAGCCTTGGAGAAGCCTTCGCCTCATGCTAGAGACAGGTAGAAAACCTCACCTGGTGCTAAAGCCCTGCAGAAACCTTCACCTTGTGCCAAATCCTGACAGAAACCTTCAGCCGGTGACAAACTCCTCCAGAAAACCTCACCTGGTGCTAAGAACTGCCAGGAACCCTCACCTGGTGCCAAATCCCTGGAGAAACCTCCTCCTCATGGTAAAGCCTGGCAAAAACCTCCAGCTGGTGCCAAGCCCTACAGGATCTCACCTGTTCCATCCCCTGCAGGATCTCACCTGTTCCATCCCCTGCAGGATCTCACCTGTTCCATCCCCCAGGACCTCACCTGGTTCCACTCCCCAGGACCTCACCTGTTCCATCCCCCAGGGCCTCACCTGTTCCATCCCCCAGGGCCTCACCTGTTCCATCCCCCAGGGCCTCACCTGGCTTCTCGAGCAGGTGCAGGTCCTGTTTCTTGCTGACGTCGGCGAAGGAGCGCACGATGGGCAGGAGGTTGTTCCTCTTCCTCTCGTTCTGGTGGTGGTGCTTCTTCAGCAGCACCTCCCGCACCTTGGCCCGCGTGCGCTCATCAAACTCCGGGGACGGCTCCTGCTGGGCCAGGATCAGGTCTGGGTGGCACAGGGACACGAGGTCAGAGCACGAACCTGCCCTGCCAGAGCCGCTCTGCCTAAAACCCTGAGCTCCGGGGTGTGGAGGGAAAATTAAATCAATGAGATGTGAGGAAATGGTTTTGAATGAATCGTTATTGAACGAGGGTCAGCTCTCAGAGAGAGCCGAAGAGCCACGTCCTGAGATACTCAAAAATGTGCAGAACATTCTCCTTTTTGCTGCAGAATAATCTCTTTTTTGCTGCAGAATGTTCTTTTTTCTGCAGAACATTCCCCTGTTTATTGCAGAATATTCTCCTTTTTGGTGTAGAATATTCTCCTTTATTCTGCAGAACATTCCTGTTTGCTACAGAATATTCTCCTTTAGCTGCAGAATATTCTCTTTTTTCTGCAGAACATTCCCCCGTTTGCTGCAGAATATTCTCCTTTAGCTGCAGAATATTCTCTTTTTGCTGCAGAACATTCTCCTTTATTCTGCAGAATGTTCTTTTTTCTGCAAAACATTCCCCCATTTGCTGAAGAATATTCTCCTTTAGCTGCAGAATATTCTCTTTTTGCTGCAGAACTTTATCCAGCCGCTCTCTAACCCCAAAAAATCACTTTCCAATGGACCCCGTGTTGCTGACAAAAGCTGCACACCCAAACCCCACTCGAATCCCTCCCCACGGAGGGAGCCACAAACGCCGATCCCCGGGGCAGGATTTCCCGCAGTTCATTGAAAACACTTGTGTGTGTGGAAAGGCTCTCAAAATAGACTTTTCCAATAGTAATGTCTTGTTTTACGTATAATTTTGACTTTTGGGGGCGGGGGGGAACCACAAGCACATGAAAGCAAAGGGTACCCGCGATGTCCTCGACGCTGGAGGCGCGCACGTCCAGCAGCACCGTCCCGTTGATGATGCAGCTGCGCAGCTCGAAGAGGCTGTGCAGGGACAGCGTGGCCACGTAGGGTTTGCTCCAGCGCTCGCCCCCGTCCTCCACGTCCTCCTCGAACTTCAGCCACCTGCGGATTTGGGGTGGGATCAGCTGGGACAAAGCGGCTCCAGCGCTGCAACCCCGCGGGTAAAACCATGGGGTGGCAAGGAGGAGGTTCCTGCGGACGGGGAAGTTCCATATCCCAGAGAGCGGCTGGCAGCTGGGATCATGGGATCATGGGATCTCCTGAGCTGGAAGGGACCCATGAGGGTCACGGTTAAATAATTCCTTTTCCCCTTTCCCCTTCCCCTGTGCCTTGTAGGGCACTCTGTGGGTTGTGCTAAATAAACAGTTTTTTTCACTTTCATTCAAGAAATTCTGTTGTGGGGGAGGGGGTGCTGGAAGCCTTTGCTGTGGGGGAGGTGTTTTATTCAGAACACTTTCCACCCAGGAAATTGTCTCTAATCCAAGACAAAAATGTGGTGCTCAATGTGCGGCACAGTGTCCCTGTGCAGGACACCCCGGCAATGACACTGAGGGCGCTGTCCCTGACCTCTGGGATCACAGATCCAGAGATGAAGGGACCTACGAGGATCACAGAGTCATGGAAGCTCTGGAGTTGGAAGGGACCCACAAGGACCACCAAGTCCAACTTCTGGCCCGGGATAACCCCCAAAATCCCACTAATCCCCAAACGCCAATGCCCAAGAGCATTGTCGAAGCATTGCCTAATCTCTAGACCCATGGAATCCTTGTGGGAAGGGACTCACGAGGATCATCCACTCCAATCCCCGGCCCTGCACAGACACCCCAAAATCCCACCCAGTCCCAGAGAGCTTTGTCCAAACGCCCCTGGAGCTCTGGCAGACTCGGGGCTGTGACCATTCCCTGGGGAGCTGTTCCAGTGGGGGAAGAACCTTTCCCCAGTATTCAACCTAAACCCCTCCCGCCACAGCTTCCTGCTGTTCCCGAATCCCGGGATTCACCTGGCCGTCTCCTTCCACTCGGCATCTTCTCCCTCCTTCACGCAGATCTCATCCAGCTCCGTGAACAAGTCATGGGGCACGTGCTGCTCGTCCTCCTCTGTGCCCAGAATGAACTGGACCCGCTGGGATGGAGTGTCTGGGGACAGGAGAGGATTCCCCATCCCATCACCGAGCCCAGGTCCATCCCAGCCCATCACACTCACATTGCAGCGGCCTCACAGCGGGACCAGTGCAACCATAAACGCTGGGCTGGCCCCGCTCCCCTGGGGATGGTGGAGCCTCCATCCCACCCTCCATAAGGATGGGCTGCTTTCCTTCCCCACACCCCCAGTTTTAAACCAGGATCCCTAAATCCACTGTGGATTTAACCCCAGAACCAGAGAAAAGTTCGGGAAAAGGGGAGTTTTGCTAAAAACCGCCACTTTTCCTTGGCAAAACAGCACCACAAAGTATCCCCGGGGATCTGGCTGGAAGCTCGGGCGGTGGCCACCCCAGCAGGACTCACAGTGGTAGCCCTGCTCTGCGGGGACCGGCTCCTTCTCCCGCTCGCGTTTCCGGTGTTTCTGGCTGTGGGCTCGGTGGTGCCGGTGGCCCTGGCGCACCAGCGGCATCCGCACGCCCACGTACAGGGTCCGGTGGCCTGGGAGAACAGGGATTTGGGAATGACTGGGGGACCCCTCAGCACAGCCATCCCAGGGGGAAAACACAGAATGATGGAAGGGACCCACAAGGATCATCAAGGGTCCGCACGGGACACCCCAAAAACCCCACAGTGGTATTAATTTAAATTTAAATTCCCTTAAATTAAATTTCAGTGGATCCCTGACTATCCCAGACTTGCCCTTTTTCCCAAGCCTGTTTTACACAAGTTTCACACCCAGGGATGGTTTGGGGTCACCTAAATGTGCCCTGAAAGCACCAAAACCCTTCTCAAATTCCAGCTTGGGTTGGACAACACCAACACCTCCACCAACCCTCAGATTTGCTCAGTAAGCAGGAGATAATGCAATAATTATCGTTTGGAAATGTTTCTATGGCACGAGGTGACAAGGGAAAGATCAAAGGAGTCCCATGATGATGAACTCCAGGAGGAAAATGGAATCTGCCCCACATCAGATGACTCCTGCCCTCTCCAAGCCAGGAGCAGTGGATGTGGGAAAAGCAGATGGGAATTACCCAACCCTAACCCCATACAAGATCACACCAGAACCTCTATGAGGGCTTTAAAAGCCATCACATTGAAAAATAAATCAATAATTGGTTGTTTAGTCAAGAACCACGACAGGTTTTGCTGCTCATGGTGTGACACCAGGCAAGGGACACTGCAGGGACTTCCTGCCAGGGCCTGGTGGCCCCTCCAGCAGGATCCCAGCAGGATCTCAGCAGGATCCCAGCAAGATCCCAGCAGGATCCCAGCAGGATCCCAGCAGGGTCCCAGCAGAATCTCAGCAGGATCCCGGCAGGATCCCAGCAGGATCTCAACAAGATCCCAGCAGGATCTCAGCAGGATCCCCAACACAATCCCAGCAGGATCCAAACAGGATCCCAGCAGGATCCCAACAGGATCCCAACAGGATCTCAGCAGGATCCCAGCAGGATCCCAACAGGATCCCAACAGGATCCCAGCAGGATCCAAACAGGATCCCAACAGGATCCCAGCAGGGTACCAACAGGATCCCAACAGGATCCCAGCAGGATCCCAGCAGGATCCAAACAGGATCTCAACAGGATCCAAACAGGATCCCAGCAGGATCTCAGCAGGAACCCAGCAGGATCCCAGCAGGATCTCAGCAGGATCCCAGCAGGATCTCACCTTCCAGCTCCTCCTTCTCATAGTGGATGTTGACCACATTGCTTGTCCTGCCCTGGTCAATCACGGCCTCCTCGTCGTGTCTCTAAAGAGGAGAAGGAGGGAAAGTTTGGGGGTGGCTGTGTGGAGCTCCCTCCACCCTCCCTGACCTCCCCCATTCCATGAGGATCACGGCTCTTCCTGCAGGCACAGCCCAAAAACAAGGCCTTGTGGGAGATTCTTTTCCCATTCCCAAACAAACCCATCCATGTTTGTACACGATGGGAGCCTGGAAGGGTTACCATGGGATTTCAGACCCAAATTTGGGCATTTCAGACCTAAAAAAACCCAACCGCCTGCTTTGTTTTTGTGGTTCCTTTCTTAAAAAGAAAAAACGCCCAGGGATTTCCAAACTTGGGGGAAAGAGCCACTTTTGGTCCCAGGGTGGTTCCGTCAGGACTCCCTGGGTGGCTCTTGGCCGCAGGACATGGCCACCAATGACCTCCCAAAGGCCTCAAGGACTGCAGAGATGAGGCTCCAGCCCAGCGAAGCTCAGGCTCCCCTTGGTAAGATTTTTCCACAGAAAACAGCATTTTCCATTCTTAATTGAGATTTCTGAGCAACACGGGCTCATGGGAAGTGTCCCTGACCATGGCAGAGGGGTAGAGTGGGATAGTCTGATGATTTTCCCACCCAAACCATTCCATGATCCTTTTATGACTCAAATACTGAAGGAAAGACATCACCACTGCTCACCTTCCCCTTCCTTGACCCCCGGCCAATCCAAAAAACCCAAAATCTCATCATCCGTGCAAAGAAAAACCCTGCAATGCCCAAGCACCCATATTCTCCATCAGTTTCCCAATTATTCCTCACGGAAAGGCTCAAAGGGAGGGTTTGGGATGACTGAGTGGCTGAGGTTCATCCTTGCGTCGATTCCGCCACGGCGATGGAAAATGATTGAAATGACAAAAATCACGCCCAGATTTCAATTCCTGAAACTGAAGGCAGGAAAAGCAAAATCCCAAGGGAAATGGGGGAGCTGGTGGGGCTGCTGGATGAAATTCTGGGAGCAAGAGCTGCCCCGTGCCCTGGGAACCGGCCCAGACAACCACCGCTGGAATTTTTAAGGAAAATTTCCAACACCATCGGGCAGACTCTGCCCTTGTATTGATAACGATGCGCCAGCTGTGAGGTCATTGGAAAATGGAGAATAAATAACGGATTCTGATTTCAGGCGGAAAAACTAACGGGGAATCTGCTCTGAATCCCACAGACTCCTGTGGGTGGAAACCCCTCAGGTCCCAGTGGTCAGTGAGTTTGATGAGGAAGAGGAACAAACATTCCCGGTGGGAATGAGCTGCTGGTCCTGATTTCCACCCCCAGAGTCCACCGTTGCTCCCTCCGCAGCCGCTCCCAGCCTCGCCTGCGTTGCCCAGCAGCCGAATTTTCCTGCACCAGCGACTTTTCCATCCCGGCTCTGGTGCCACCCATCCCCACCCTCCTGCCTTCCCCAGTGCCCTGCTCCCCCCGGAGCTGCCAAAAGGGAACAAACTCCAGCCTTGGGAAAGGCACAGGTGAAAGGGCTCGATAAATCGCAATTAAAAATGGGAATTTTAGTAAAATGGTGGATTTGAGCATGGCCATGGACAGGGGAATAAAGGAGGGATTTGGGAGTGGCAGATCCAAACCTCCCATGGGTGACTCGGGGAGTCTTTCTCTCCCAAAAAACATTTTGTCAATCCTCCCCTCCTGCACTCCAGGAAAACTCCGGCAGGATTTGGGGGACTTTTCCCTCCATCTGGGGGATGCACAAGCCCTGGCAGAGCCCAGGCCATGACCCCTGGGATTGTCCTGGAAGGGTCCCTTTGTCACTGCCACTCCCTTGTGTCCATTCCTGGTCATCCTCCTGTCAGTCCCCGGTTTTGGGGGACAGCTGAGCCTCCAGATGGATCAGGGGGTGGGGTTCCCCCAGGACAAGGTGGCACCTCACGTCCCTCAGCTCCAGAGGCAAAAAGGGACGGAACCAGAATCCGTGGTGCCAACCCAGGGATTCTTTAGGGCCACACACCCCAAAACTCTGCCCAGCAGACGGGGAGAACGCAGCTCTGTTCTGAGGAAAACACAGTGGATGGGGAGAACCCAGCTCGGTTCTGAGGAAAACTCTGCGGAATGGGATGTAAACACCTCATTTTGCTGAGGGAAGGACAGTCAGGGTTTGGGTGGATTTTAAACCCAAATTCTCATAGAACAAGCGAGGTACAAACTCTCAGGAAAAGAAACATCATGGACAGGGCTGATTTCCATCCGAATTTCCTGCAGAAAGTCAGGGAATTCCAGGAAGGTCTCGCTCTGGCACAGCCCCCACGCCTTGTGGGATCCTCATCAGCCCGAGCCAGCCCTGGCACAGGACAGACTCCAGCTCAGCCCCACCGTTCCTCCCTCGCTCTCAGCTCTGCCTGACTTCCCGAGCTGAGCTAATCCAGCATCTCCATCCTCCAGACTCATTTGCTTTAATGAGCTCGCTCCCGGCGCCGCGGACTCAAAGGTCACCTGCCTGGAAAGGTGACCCGGCTGTAAAACGACCCGGCCGGGGAAGGTGACACCGAGAGCTGAGCGGGGAAAATCCCACTGGATCCAAGCTCGGAGCCCCACTGCCGGATAATCAACCAGGACTGAAGCTCCAGGAGCTTAGGTGGGCACCTCTGGGCCCATGGATGCTCCACCATCACATCGCCCTTCCCTGGACGCAGCAGCCTCCCCAAAATCAAACGGAGAAAAAATTATTTAAATACTTCTAATAATCACTTGATCTACTATTTGTTGGTGAAGCACCCAAGACCTGACTCTGTGTTCTTCAAAACTTCTTTGAAAGAAAAAAAATTTGAGTTAATTTGAAGACATTTCATTGAGTACCATAAACTTAAATATATGTACATATTTACTCCTGAAAGTTAACCAGATATTAGGAGGATTCAACCAGCTGAATCCTAACTTTTTTCCTGCTGCTAAGAGTCTACACTAAGGAAAAAATACACTGTTTATTGAATCCTGGGGACAGCCGCCGAAGGGAACGGTCCAAACTCTCCCAGTCCTGGTCAGGCCACTCAGATGGACTGGGAGGGGTTGTCCCTCTGAGGAAACTCGGGGGGATTTGGGGACTTTGTGGCTGCGGGTTTGGGATGGAGCAGGAGGGAGGGATGTTATCCCAGGAGACCTGGACAGGGCCCAGCCTTCCCCTCCATCCTCCCCCGCTGCCAACAGCCCAGGAGCCATCAAACCATCCAAAGCGGGCTGGGAGGGGATGCCGAGCTTGGCATCGCTCACCCTGCGATTTCAGAGTTGGTTCAATTCACTGTTTTCTAAGGAAAAAAACTCCATTTGGCTGCCTGGGAGTTGTTTCTCTGGGGAGACTGAAAGGAATTGTTCCTTCTAGGAATGAAATCGGGAATGGCTGGAGCACAGCAGGAAAACCCATTCCAAACCCCCTCCGTGTCACAAGCTCGGTGTGCTCTGTCCCCCTCCCCAAATTTATATTCTGTTGGGATTTTGTGTCCCCCAGAGGGATTTCGGGGGTTCTGCCTCAGTTTCCCTGATTCCCTGCAACTCCTCGGGTTAGGAAAGAAAAACTCCTGCTCTGGGGAGGTTTTGGGATAACTGAGGATGAGGAAAAGCTCCAAGCAAAGGTTCAGGACCAGCTTTGAGCCCAGGACACACCAGGAGCGGCCACCAGCAGCGCAGGATTGATGTCACTCACCTCACCCGAGGGGTAATTAATAATTAATTAATAACACTGACCCACTGTTCCTATGGGATGAGGGCAACAGAGGGTACCTGGGGGCTGCTGGGGTGGCAGACCCCCTCTCACCCCCCCCATTGCCATCCTGCTGGACAAAGCCACCATCCCTGGGGTCCCATGTCACCCTCCAGGGACCCCTCCGGCTCCTGGGCCAGGATTGGAGCTGGGATTGGGATTGGGACTGGACCCAGCTGCAAATGGGGGAGGGGACAGGACCCCCAAAATAGGGCTGGGAGGTGGGGGGACACGCTGGTCACAGCTGAGTGTCGCCAGGACACAACGGTCACCGGTGCTGGGGGGACAGAAACTCCTTTCATGCTGTAATTTCAGGGCAGATTAATTAATTCCCAACCTCTCTTTAATTAATTCCCCACCTGTCATTGTCACCCAGAGCAGCTCCTCCGGCCTGTCCCATGGGCACGGGGGGGACAGGGACAAGGAGACACTGAAGGTGGGGGGGAACAACCCAGCAGCCTCCTGTCCCCACCCCAGCAGCGCACACAGACTGTGGGACAGCACCTGAGCCCCCCGGGCTGCGGGGCCGGGACTGGGTGACAGTGACGGGGTGACAGTGACGGAGTGACAGCAACTGGGTGACTGTAATGGGGTGATAGTGACTGGGTGACAGTGACTGGGTGACAGCGACGAGGTGACAACGACGAGGTGACAATAATGGGGTGACAATAATGGGGTGATGGGGACTGGGTGACAGTGGCTGAGTGACACTAATGGGGTGACAGTGACTGGGTGGCAGTGACAGGGACTGGGTGACAGTGACTGGGTGGCAGTGACAGGGACTGGGTGACAGTGACTGGGTGACAATAATGGGGTAATGGGGACTGGGTGACAGAGACTGTGATGGGGTGACAGTGACTGGGTGACGGTGACAGTAATGGGGTGACGGGGACAGTAATGGGGTGACGGTGACTGGGTGACAGTAACCGAGTGACAGTGATGGGGACTGGGTGACAGT
>VZRL01005054.1:0-14833 GCA_013397895.1 Origma solitaria
CCTACCGGCGGGGGAGCCATCGCACCCTGCCCGGCCCAGAGCCAACAGCGCCCCCTGGCGGCAGTGACCGAAACTGCACCGAAGGGGACAGTGCCGGCAGCCCAGGGACATCGCCACCGCCTTTGTGGCTTTGTTTGTTGGTGCTGCTGTTGTTGGTGCGTGTTTGCCTCCTTATAGATACTAGTAAAGAACTGTTATTCCTTTTCCCATGTCTTTGCCTGGAAGCCGTTGATTTCAAAGTTATAATAATTCGGAGGGAAGGGGGGGTTCATATTCTCTGTTCTATGGGAGGTTCCCACCTTCCTTCACAGACATCTGTCTTTCAAACAAAGACACCACCATACCCCAAGCAGGGCATGAAGGTATGATGTTGAACCTGAGAAGAACTGGGGAGGGAAAGTGATGGTTTACAGTTTTCAACTTTGTTTCTCACGATGCAATTTTAATTGGCTATGAATTAAAGTCTCCTTTGCTCATGATGGTAACTGGCAAGCACTCTTCCCATCATTCTCAACCCATGAACTTTCCCCTTTTCTCCCCCAACCAGCTGAGATGCTGGGTTGAGTGAGGGGCTGGGTGGGCACACACCCCACCCCCACCAGTTATCCACAGAGTAGATCATCAGGGATCATCCCGGTGGAGAGGGCAGCTTTGCTACAACATATAAGCAGGCTGGAATAAAAATCAACCATTAGCAAGATACAGAAAAAAGCCACAGCCCCAAACAAACACGCTTTCAAATGTGAACTTGTCAAGTTCACATTTTTGAGACTAGGTTCTGGTACATTTTACTTCTCTACCTTCTAAAAAGGTGTGCAATTTCATACTTCCAAAGAACTTAAAAAATCTTGTCACAAAAGGGCAAACAGCTCGTCTCAAACCCTTATGAGAACATCTTCTAATGAACCTCCACAGCAAAAGAGACTTTCGTGACAGAGGGCCTTCTGCTTAGGGCTGGGCTCTCTTAGGGGTGAGATGCCATTTCATTAATGTAGTCTTACAAGTTATGTATTATGTGCCATCCCATCTTGGAATACAGCAATGCTTTCTGCATGCTCATGCATATATTTAGGAACATTTTATGAACGAAAACTATAATCTTGATTAGTCTTACTACTCTAACTTGGCTTATAAAAATTTAAAGAGATGGCTTCCTTAAACAGTACATGAAGTGTGCATTATTTACCATGCAGAGATTGGAAAAGGATAATGTTAAAGCTGAGAAATGTGTATTTCAAATGTGTATTTGTATTCTGCTGAATGGTACAAAAATGAAGAGTGACTATCACAGGACTAGTTATCATGCTAAAAACAGTTTGAGAGCTGCTGATGTGAAGACAGGACACTGACAATATGAGAAAAAGGACACCACCTTGAGGAGATTAAGACTTGTGATGTATTCTGTCCGCTTCCCAAAATTTTCTCATTTGTTTCCCTGCCCCAAATTCAATAAACTAAACTAGAACTGCTATAGGAGGCTTTTATTCTGAACAAAACCAGTGAAAATACAATTTACACTGAAAGCCCAAGCTGAGACAAGTCACGTTGTCGCTGTCGTTATTTGCTGGCTGTTTTAGGTGGGATCCACTCATGTATCTTCTTGCGAGTAGTAGAGTAAGGCACATACTGCTCAGGAGTGCCACTCACATTGAATTTATGGTTCTCCCAGATAAATTTACGAGCAACTGGTGGATGAGTAGTTGGAGGGTCATCTGTCATTGAGTGCAGCCAGCGATGCCTTAAGAAGAAAAAGACATAATGTTATTAAGGAACATTACATGGTGTCTAGCAAGCCTATCTCCTGACTCCCAAGGGTCCTCCTCTGAAGAGACACTAAGTATTTATTCTGCGAAGGGAGAAAAATAATTTTAATCCAGTGTGACTTTGAATTACACTATTGAATGAGACTATTAAAACATTGATTTTAATTACTTTCATAAGCCTAACTGATAAACAACAATTCTGCCTCCAGGCAATTGAAAGCACACCTAAGTTCAAATTTCCTGTTTCTTTGTACGCTCAGTAATTGGGCAGAGTTCACGGTCACTTGTTTGTACAGCCTTCACCAAGCAGCCAGGACAAGACAGGCACTACAAATCTCAAAACCATGAGGTTTGGTTTTGTTGTCTGGGCTTTGTCTTTGTTAGGTTATGAAGATTTGTTCTGTTTTTAATTACCAGAAGACTATGCTGCACAACAATTTCAATACCATTTCCAAAGCATACATGAGGCTACCACTTGGAATATAGATTAACGACGTAAGCACACCTAAAACAAGCATATAAATGTTTACTGACTGCACAACACAGTGATTAATACCAATCAGTAATAGGGTAACTACCAAGTGATTACAGCGATTAGCCTTTACCTATAAACTAAATGTCAATCTTTCTCTGTGCAAGCAACATTAATCATCAAGCAAAGCGTTTTCCCTAACAATTTACTGAAACACTGCAGTGGGGACCAACTGAATTGATTTCATCCCATTCCTATTTCATTGCCTGAAGCAACTTCCAAATCTGAATTACATTTTAATTATCTGTCAGTTTACATATACTTCATAATGCCTGTAGTTGCGACAAAAGTGAGGTTATGGCATTTTTTGCAAGCTTAGGCATTTTTTTACTGAGGTAGAATTAAGGAGACTTCTCCTAATCAGCTTTTGCAAAGACTTGACCTAAAAACATGAAGTCCTCTTTTCTAGTTCTATTAGCAAACCTAAAAATTGCATCTTCAGCCTTTAGCAACAAATCCAGCACACTTCATTTTTACAGCAAAAGAAAACCATGATAAAAGTGGTGAGAAATAGACTAACAGGTATATTCTAAACCTGAAGAGCTCTACAGAAGGTTGGTAATCTTTTCAAATTGCTTCTTGACATGTATTTAAAATTTTTTAAGAAAAGAAAAAAATAAATCACAACTTTGGCTATAAGTTTAGTACAAATATCTCACTTTTTAAAGTGTCAGCCTAAAGTTCTTCTCCTAGAAGTAAAAAAAACAAACAAAACCCCCAAACTGAAGCCACACATTGTAGGACTAAGGGCTGCCAGGAAACTGGCTTGAATGCAAAACCAGATGGAACCATAAGATCATTTAAAACTAAGAAGAAAAAACTGTGTTTACAGGTAAAGAACAGCTTCCTGTGGGAAAAATTATCCACTCTGGAGTTTTGAAGTTATACATGTGTTCAGATGAAGTGACCAATGCAATATGAATGCGAAGGCAATCCTGCTCTTCCTCTCTCTGCTCTCCTTTGGAAATCTGCTATCATTTAAAGTATACATTTCCCACTGCTTTTATTTAAAAAAAAGGTAAGTGGCTAATGATTTCTGTCTGGAAAAAGGTGGCCCCATAGCACTAGTAACCACGATGTGGTCTGATGATACAGGATCAGGCTGTGCTCAAACCCAGTGTTCTAAACTAGCCTCTGAAACGTCCTGGCCGTGCCACAAAGCTCTCACCTTAGGCAAACTCTCTTACCCGATTCACACCTGTCAGAAGAATTCTGTGTACTACTGTGCTTCCCATCACCTCAGGTATCACGTGTCCTACGACAGCCTGCATCAAGGGTGGCAGAAATGCTGCAAAAAAGGTAACGTGACAGAGGGGGGATACTGTGCTCACACACAACAAGCCAGCTCTCCACTGCTAACACAGAAACAGAGTCTGTGGCATGAAAGAAAGGGCAAAAGAACAGTCCATTCTGCTAATACTGACTCAAGGACTGCATTTCAGAATGCTTCAGAGTATCATTCCAGAAGAGCTTCAGCTTTTCAAAACTGCTTACTGGAACATATTAGGCTGGTTTTGGCCAGGGTAGAGGTAATTTTCTTTTTAAAAATAAAAATTAAGGCTCTTATTGCAATGTGCGAGGGATATTAATAAAATGAATTTAACTCTATGTGACTGTGCTGCTTCGTGCTCGGATAGAATTAATTTTCTTCACAGTGGCTCGTATGGGGCTGTGTTTTATATTTGTGCTGAGCACAGGGTTGATAATGTAGGGGTATTTTTGTTACTGCTGACCAGGGCTCACAGAGAGCTAAGGCCTTTTCTGCTTTTTGTGCTGCCATGCTGGTGAGGAGACTAGGGGTGTACAGGAAGCTGGGAGGTGACACAGCCAGGAGAGGTGACCCCAAGTGACCAAGGAACCTATATGGCATACCATAGGGGATCACGCTCAGTACAAAGTAAGGGGAAGGGGGTGTTTGGAGTGATGGCATTTGTCTTCCCAAGTCACTGTTATGTGTGATGGAGCCCTGCTCTCCTGGAGATGGCTGAACACCTTCCTGCCCACGGGAAGCAGTGAATAAATTCTCATTTTGCCTTGCTTGTGTGCAGCTTTTGCTTTCCCTATTGAACTGTCTTTATCTCAACTCACAAGTTTTTAAGCCTTTTCGCTTCTGATTGTCTCCCCAGTCCCACTGGAGGGGGAGTGAACAAGTGGCTGCCTGGGGCTTGGAGGCTGGCTGAGGTTAAACCATAGCACAGGGAACCTACAGCCCACACACATCCACCTAGTGACGCTTCTGGTAACAATGGATAGGGATCCTGCACACAAATCCCTATTTACACACCTGCCACCATGCCTTACCATCCTCATGCTCCCTGAGAGTCATCACACCACCAGGATGCACAGAAAATTGTTAGACAGAAATCCAGTTACAAAGGCCCTGAAAGGCTAGGATAGGTACAGCACTAGAACTGTATTAATGCTCAGCTAAAAATCAAATATATTCCAAGCTGAGTGATGTCTGGCACCTCTATCATTACAAGTGTACTTGGCATACGTTCATTTCTTGAAACATCAGAAAAGTTTCACAATATTATTTAACAGAGTAGTTTTACCTGTCATTTAAACTATTGTTTTGCATCTTTTTAAGACTAAATCCATAAAATCTTTTAAAATACAACATTTTTTAGTAATTAATATATCTGGGTTTAGGATTTTCTGGATTTATATAACATCAACATGAAACCAGGCTCAAATTTAAAGAGATCAGCAAAACCAATCCTTAAATCACATTTTCTCACCGGCAAGTAGAAATAAATTTGCTCACCAAGACATGTCAGTACAGTCACAGCTATTGAAATACATGAAGGGATTTCAAAACTTCGTTTCAAAGTCAATCCACTATGAATTATGCTTATATTTAGGAGTTTCAGGACTTAACCTGGTCACAAAAGATTTCCCTTAGAAGCACAACATGTGACTTACAAAAGCATTTTGGTTTGCAGAGTCTGTTCTCTCAAACAAAAGCTCCCACTTTCCATTTAAAACCTTGAAAACATTATTTTGGGAAGACTTTCCCCTTGACACCTGCCTCAAAGAATCCTTTGAAGCTCTGATATCTCAGACTCTACCCCCAGATGCTCAAGAAAAGCTTTTCATGCACTAGATTGAACAGTGTGAATAAAGAGATTTGACATCCTGCAGATGGCCAGATTTCTATACAAACTCTGCCTATAAATCTATGCATGGAAAAACAGGATTCAAAAGCAATTAATGACTTAAAACCTACAAAGAAGCAGACAACTTGCACAGAACACAGAAAAATCAGGAGGATGCAAGCCTCTCTGAAGAGGCTGAAGCAGCTTCCTGAATCAGAGAGCGGTCACCAGGAAGCAGACTGAGGCCAGCAAAGCTTTTGTATTTTTTCTTGCGTAAATGGATGAAGGACACCTCAAAGTATCTTCAAAAGCTCTCAAGACCATGAAGAATTTTCTCCCAAGTTTTAACAAATATTTAAAAGGAAGTTGATTTCAAACTGAAGCTACAAGGGACTGGAGCCAATTATAAGATGTACAAGCTGTCAAACAAGAACTGATGCTACACAAACTCAGCAGCCACTACCATATGTGCATCTGCAAGGTTCAGGCACAGCCTGCGTCAGCTCAGGACGTTTGCCAACTTGTTAACTTTTTGCCACAAGTTAACCATGCTGCAATGAGACAAGAGAAATGAAGATGTGGGTGCAGGTCATAGGGCGCAGACGGAAAAAGGGACAACAAATATGTTTATTTGTTTACACATGAGAGATAACTTTAATTTCTCATGCAAGCTACTACACCACAGCAATGAGATGGCATCCAATTTACCTGAAAACACCAAACTAGCATGTAGTCTAGTTATAAAGCTCCACAAATTTATTGTGAAGCTACTAGAAGGATGGAAATTTCCCTCCCCTTCCTTTTCTGTTCAGCCTTTTTGTTTTGTTTTTCTTGGAGGCAGACTTGAAAAGCAGCATTTTTACAGGAGAATTGCACATCTCCTTACATTTTCTAGTGTGTTGGAACTTTAAGTCTGAGGTGCTACATTCCTTCCTGTCAGATCAACTAAGGAGGATGCAGACTATTAAACTGAAGGTAAATTTGCAGTATTTCCCTATATGACATTAACACTCCTGGAGCTCCTTCAAAGATGCCAGATTTGCACTATAAGGAAAAAACCTCAATGTACAGGACAGACACTACAAATTCACAGGACAGTTCTAGCAAAATGAAGTGTCCCTAACAAAAGAAAAACTATTCTCAAATTACTGTTATTCTTTCCCCACAGGATGATATTGAAGGAGCAATTTATTTTTAAATAGCATGTACACTTAAACCAGTCAACAATTTTTTTCAAAGTATTTGGTTAAAATGCAAACTAAATTGCATTAAACCAGAAAAACTCTAAACAAATAGCTTAAACATACGGGCCAAGGATTAGTGATGCTGCAATGGAGAAATCTATGAAAGCACTGAACAGAGTCCATACAGGCATTGATATAAACGGATTTAACTTCTACTGTTTATATGTTCAGAGAGCACACCCGATCAGTGTATTCGAAACACTGAGCTCCTGCAAACAACATACTCTGACTACTAAGAGACAAGACAAGTATTTTGGTTTTTCTCACGTCTAAAAGTGCAAAAGATGACTTTGTGTACAGAAAAAAATTGTGCCAAATATGTTGTAAAGCATTACAAGAAGATTAACAATAATCATTCCCAAGTATGAACAGATTTTTTAAAAATCAAATTAACTTGTCTCCAACAAAGTAAGATACCAACATCTGCATTTTGGAGACAAGAAAAAAACAAAACCCAGAGTAAAGAGGAAGTTAAATAACAATTAAATCAGAATAAACCACAAGCCTACATATTCTGGTGTGGAAACACTTCTAAAAAGCAACAGTCTCGATTCCCTGGAGAGTAGACATATGTCAAAACAACACTTTGATTTCCTTCAGACTGTACAATTTCAGTACATCCGTTGTCAAAAGACATTACATCAATTATTTCAGAATACTGAAAATACCCAGTAGTTCCTAAAATGGCATTACAATATGTTATTACATGTAAGATGTTTTTTCTTGCTGCTTTTTCTTTTTCTCTAGTATCTGAGAGACGGTAAAGGGTAGCATTTTTTCCTGTTGTTTACAGAAGTTTTCAACATACCAAAATGTTTTTTTTCCAGTTCATCATGCATGAGTTTCACTTGATCGTACTTGAACAACCATTCATATCCCACAATCCTGAAGGCACAGAACTTACTGCAAGATTATATTTTAGGATGCAGTGTAGTCTGTGTAAGAGTGTAATCAGTAAGATAACCAGTAGTGTAGTCCTACATACAGTAGAATCTTTACAAGAGTACTACAAAATTATTACAAAGTAGTTACCTTTATTATTTAAAAAAGAAAAACCAGAAATCTCTATGTTAGCCCTGGCTTACAGATTGATTTTGTTCCAAGTTAGTGTTACAGCGGCAAAATATTTTCTGAAAGTAACACCAGCACAAACAACATAGTAAAACCTGCTTCTATGGAAGATACAACATAACCACAAAGCTTCAGTGAGATGAGCTGAATTAATTGAATCCCAGAGCAAAAACATCAGGGTTTAGAAGAAGCATTCAGGTCACACCCACCTCTAACAGAGGTACTTTAAATACTTCCTAGTTGACCCAAGGATGACAAGCATGTACCATACTACTATACTATGGATTGATTACTCTCTTTGTTAATATAAGTAATTTCACACAGTTTATTTCCAACAAATTTCTGGGTCCAAAATAACCATTCATTACCAGCGCAATTCCACAACCCTAGTGTGACACTGACAGCAACTTATACAATATATTATCAGTCTCAATTAAGAAGGCTATGCCATGTTAAAAATTTAAGGCAATGTAGCACCAGACAAGAAGTTTTTAGAAGTCTTAAAAGAAAGCATTTATTCCCAGTCAAAATACTTCCATGTTTAAAGATGTCTCCAAGCTGTATGGGAATACACATCAATGATTTAGATGTGTCACAAAGCTAAGAATAAATACATGTTATCATGGGACATACAAATCTATCAGCAAGGAAAATAACCCCAAAAAACCAAATCCACAAACCTGAATGGTACTGGACAACTAAGTATCCTGACAAAAATACCTTAGAACACAAGACTGTTTACCCTTTTGTGCTTCATTGCACTCACCACTCTTGAAAATAATGAAATCTTTAAGGGAATTTTTTCCACCTCATTAATTTATGTGAACTAAACAAGCTACTTAACCCTTGAAACATCACATTGGTTCTCAGGAAGAAACCCTTTACTGAGGTTTGTAATGAGACAACAAATATAATATAAACACAATCAAAGGAAAAAATAAAACAAAACAAAACCTGTGCTTCAAAACAAGGAAAATCTTAAAAACCAGCACAATCTAATAGCGAAAGAATAAAAACTAGAAAAAACAACAGTTATGATGCAGATAGCAAGGCATGAACATCCTGGTGTTGGAGATTCTAATGTCTCTTTCAAAAAAAATGCCATTCTTACCAAATAAGACAGAAAAAAAGCATTAACCACATTAAACATAAGGCTGGGAGAGCTTGAAACAAAATTGACTACCTAGGGAGTCTACCCACACATTTCTCAAATGTTCCAGTGAGAGTCACAATTTAGGAGCTTTTATAATCAATCCCAGCCTTGACACAGAACGTCTGTCACAGGAGTGATAAAAACCAGTGTTTGCTCAGTCTACTCAAACCCTTCTCTCTTCAGATCACCTTTTGCTGCTTTGTGGCTGGAGTGCTACTCCTGTTTCTCAAGAATTGCACAGAGATTGTTTTTACTAGTATACACTGTTACTTTTTTGTTTTCCTAGAAAACTCACACCACATATAGTATCAAATGCTGTGTAGCCAGAGACCTTCTGGAACTCAAGGCTTTACAGAATTATTACTGAAATGCATGAACAGAAAATAAAACCTTAATAAAAATTATCGTCAAGTAGCAGTCAACATATGGAGCATCCTGGCACTTTAATGTTTACTACCACATCAATGTATACAAATTGAAACAACTATGCTGTTAGTGGCTGTGGGTTAAGGAATGTTGTTCCACCATTGCCATATGGTCCTTTGGTTCTTGCTTAGGATGGAAATAACAAATGTTTTACTTCTGGTGGCCCAAGGCTTTGCCAAACCATTAACAGGGAATCACAAGTAATAAAATTACAACACCATCTTGACCTGCTCAATCTGGCTGGCAAAATGCTTTTCTTAATCCAAAAAGCAGTGAGTGTTTCTGCCAGGACAGTGAGAAATAAATATTATGAATGCAGTTCAACATTAGAAGTGACCAGTCTGAAATCTTCTGGTCATATACAAGACAGCTGCATCCATGAAAACTTTTTTTTAAAAAAAATCTTCCATTTTGTAATGTAAGAAAATATAAAGGAATTACACAACTGAAATCTGTCCACATTAAGCTAAATGATTTACCATTCAGGGGGCACCATGCTTCCATCAACTTCCCAAAAGGTATTTTTGCCATTCATTTCTTCAGTATATACGACCCATCTGTGTCGACCTTAAGTAAACAAACAGAAATATCATATTAACTCAAATTAAAAAAAAAAAATCATATAAAGGAGAGAATTCAGGAAAACTAAAGAAAAACATTTTGACTGCTAGTACCTACCATAATAGGGACTTATTTTAAAGCCAGCACAGCTTTTATTTTTCCAAGTCTTCTGTATTTCCAGTATTACTGTAGCTCTGGATGACTGAATCTAATGCTCTCACAAGGAAGCAAATATTGGCTATTGTATAGGTAATGGGAGATAGAGACTTATAAAATTTTCAGATAGAGAAACAGGTTTGGGGAATTCTTTTTCTCTGTTATGAGGAGTCTTTTCCAAAAGGACATTGCCACTGATAACCTAAGACTAAACTAATCTATATATAGATTTCAGCTATACAAAACTATCAAGCAATGTTAACCAGCAAGTGCTTTCCCTGGTTACCCTACAAGTTAACCTACAGTCAGCACTGAGCTTGGCCTGAGCAGTGTGTCAATTGCTTATTTGTCATCTGTGTTGCTTTAGGTGCTGGCTTTTTAAGTACTCCACAAACTTGATTTTAAATCCCATTACTTATGGTAATAGTGAGTTTAAGGTAACCTGTGCTCTTTGTCCTGAAGTGATCGTGTAAGACAGTACAGCTGTGAAGCAGTTTTAAAGGTAGTTCTCTTTCTTCCCCCACCTGTCAAGCTACCAGCCTTTAGGTCAAGGACCAAATTCAATTATCAATCACTTTACCTTCATGGAGACCATCTGACTGGCTTATAATTATCTCATATTTATTGTTTCAGATTGACTGTGTATGCAAATGAATTGAGGGATGCAACAGAGAAACAGAAGCTGTCAAAGCATTTCTGTGAGTCCCTTGTCAAAGACTCACATAAGTCAAGTGCAGGGAAGTCAGGAAGGCAACAAGTTGTATTTCACTACAGAAACCACACAAGCTACACGAAAGCTGCACAGTCCATTGGGAGGTGCTCACATTAGCACACGTACCAAAGAAGTTTCTTTTGTCTTCATAGTATTTGTTTCCATATTTGTCAATTCCTATCAGATTACCAGTCTTCAAATCATTGACCCTGTGAATTAACAAAACAACAGTTTCAGTTGACATTCTCTCACAATGAAATTGTGACAGAGGTTGCTTAGGGGTTAGTAAAAATCTGTACTCGTGTAGGCAAAGATATTAAAAAAAAACCCAAACCAAAACTATTCAAGCTTAAGGATTGCAAAACATAATCACCAATTCCTGCAACTAATGTGCACTCCACTGACAGGATGATAAAAGCCATACAAAAAGGCTTTAGGGGACACTTACTTATTTAAAAGCTCATTACAGTGGAAAATAAAGCAACTCTACCATGTAACAATTTAGCATCCACAAAACCTTAAATACTGTGTGAGTCCCAGAGTCCCATGTTAATCCACTTAGCAGAAAATGTTACCATCCTTCTCAACTATTAGTAACTACCATTTCAGCCTGAATTGCCTTGGGAAGTGGTCAGCATTGAAGCAGCACAAGAGACCTCACAGGACTGTGTGGGCAGTAACCTCCAAGAGAGGAGTAGTAATATTTTAGGTCATTGCAGCTGCTTGTCAAGGAAACGCATGCTAAACCCTAAACTATAATTGTTACTTTCTAGTTTTTGTATAATTGTGAAAGATGCAAGCATTCACCATGCAACTCCATGAGGCTTACATTGACCCAGATAAGGTATATACCAGTTTCAACTCTTTATATAGAACATATTTTAACATTATTGCAGAGATCAATAATTAAACTGAGCCTATGATTTACATTCTAAGGATAAAAATCTTAAAATTAACTGAAGATCTTCTCCCTTTAGATCTGCAACTTTGCTTTTCTTTTTACTGACATTCATCCCAGGCAGAATTAGATAAGCAAAAGTTTCCTGCCAAAGGTTTTAGCTATTTGTAGTATTATACATACTCTCAACTCAATCCCAAGTGAGAGGAGAAATGTGCTCAGATAAAGTTTTTTTGTGGTCTTTTCTCCCAGGGTGCGTGAAAGTGACAATCATTCCATCACATACCCATTTGAAACCTCTGTGGTGGCAGGCAGAGAAATTCTCTGACACATCTCTCCTCTCAAGAGGAACACGCAAAGATCTCTGGCTCAGCTATACAAGCCCGAGTTCCCAGCTTCAGAAAAAGCAGAGCCATTCCACTGCTGCTCTCCCTTCCTTTTTCCCCTCCGCTTCTTGTAAGTGTACTTATGCCCTTGTCCTGACTTCATGCCCTGAATACTGATATCGGACACTAAAAGGTATTTATGGCTTCCAGAGAATATTTTCCAGCCAATTTCACTGAGTTTTAAGAAAGGAGAATGTTTCCAGCCACAAAGGCTCTTAATAATTTCACTCTACAGCACATAAGCCTGTTGCAGCTGCCTCATTGGAAAAAACATAGAGAAAAGCAGGGGAATTCAGAAGAAGAGGCTCCTGATTTGGGTAAATAATTTTTTTCCAGTTACCAGCAATTATTTCTTAAAATCAGCTGTTGCAAGAAAGAACACCTTGATTACTCTTCCTTTAAGCACCAAGCCTATTCCTTGAGCTGGGACAGATGATTTAATGGTCTGAAAGGCAAGCAGGAGGCAGCAGCTATGTTTGTGGTTATGAGGATCAGGTGTGATTCCCCAGCTAGCACAAAAAACTTCAGTCTTCTGAAGGAAAAAAAGGACAGCACTGCGTCCAGTCTTGCCTGCCCTCTTTTTCTGTGTAGTAGAAAATTGTCAACACAGGCTGCAATCTTTGACTCACAAAAGATCCCTGAGGAGACATTAGTTAAGCTGTGCTTAGGAAGAGGCACTCTGATGAAACTTAAACTCTTCCACACTTTAGTTTCCCCAGCTCCACTTCTTGAGAACTGTCAGAGTAAAAGCTACAGCCTGAGAAGGAAAACAAAGTGGACAAAACAAACGGGGAGGGGAGAGAGAAGGTGTGTGACAGAGAATAGTAATTATAATAGCAGTAAAGTACTAGCCAGGGAAACCATGTATTGTCTTATTGCTTAAGAATTTGAAATTTCCCTTTACAAAGTTGTGCATGAGGAAGGACTATCTGAGCTGCTTTCTACACTGGAGACAGAGAAGCCTAGAAGCTGCCTATCACCACAGCTAGTAGGAATACAAAACTGAGACCTCCCAAAAGTCAAGCCAACTTCAGAAAAGCATACAATATCATGCCACAAAACAAAGGAGGAAATAATTAAATATGTGTAATAATTGTAAGGGGAGCAATGCGTTTACTGACAGAAAGCAGACAATATGCTCAACTGAAAGAATACAGAACTGATTGGAGGTTACTAGTGAGGTTTCACAAAGAATGTTGTTAGTAGCCTTATTTAACATTTTACAGGTATCCTGACCAAAACAAAAGCCAAACAGAAAACCCACTCCCAGGAAACATACGGGCCTGACTGATTATGATATTACCATATTGAGGAAGGTCACGTTACTGTACAGGAAGTTCTGTGCTCTCTTCAGGGCTAGAGTGATGCCACCAGAATGAAATTCAATGGTATGAATTTCATAGCACAAGGTGATGCACCTGGATACTAGCAAGATCTGAAGCACTGTGTGCCCAATTGCAAGAAAGACATCTGGATGTCAGAAGGCCATAAGGAGCTGCCAGTGAAGTGACATATGAGGAAAACTGAGGATGAATAGGATGAACTGAGCTGTCTTCAGTGAACAAAATGGGTACTAAAGACACCATATGAAAATACAGCTGAGGCCTGATCAGTAACTCTGTAAAATGTTATGTTTAACTCTTCCAAACAGCTCTATTAAAACCACAAGAAATCACAGAAAAAGGGCCATTATGATGTGTGGGGGAAAAAAAAAAGCCTTCAAGAAGGCTCAGAAAGCTTGGCTTGTTTGTTCTAACATAAGAAAGCCCTTAATACAGAGCAGGGAATTTTATATTTGCAAATCATCCCTATCCCATATTCCTGACTTCACAACATTGATTAAAAAAAGCATGTGGTCAGGCCTAAAACATTCACTGGATACATCCTAATACTCTTCCAGGATCAATTACAAAGATAATACAGGTTACTGACATAGCTGAATTTGGATCACATACCATTTAGACTTCCACTTTACATTTCAGCAAGGATCTGAATTTTAAAAAAGTCCCTTAATAAACCTGAAGCTCCTATTTGGGAGCACCTTCAAGCATGCTATATCACAGTTCAAAATATTTGTCACAAGAAAAAGATGAGATGTAAATGGGGGAAAAAAACCAGGAGAGAGTTTAGTGTGGACAGGTGCAAGGTTCTGTAGTTGGGGAAGAAAAGTACACAGACATGAATGGAAACAAAGGCTGCAACTAATTTTGCACAAAATGCCACTGGGGCTGGAGGGCATCCAAAGCTGAGCATAGGTCAGCGGTGACAACCCATTGCCAAAGAGGCAGATGTGACCTGCAGTTTGAAGGGAATTACACAAAACAGAGCCAGTAAGGCAGATGAAGTAATTCTCTTGCATTACACCACGGGATTTCAGCAGATGCACGCCTTTCAGATTTGTACAGTTCAAGAAAGCCACTGCCAACCTGAGGTGACCCAGCGCAAAGAGCACGATGGTGTACACAGAACACACAGGGCACAGCCACAGCAGAGACACGGCAGTGCCAACAGGACTACGGGACCGGGGCTGCACACGGGGAAAACTTGCCGGGGCAACACTGACAGCTCAGCGTGCAAGAACCCTCCAAGGTGCCTCAAGGACAGCAAACAGCCGCGGGCCCTGCCTGAGGACCGCTCCGAGCACAGTGCCCACCGCCGAGCGGGACACGCCGCCCTCGGCGGAGCGCACCCCGGGATCCTCCCGAGGCCTGCCCGGCGGAGGCAGCGCCCGCCGCCAGCCCTGGCCCTGAGGGGAGCGGCGCCCCTCAGCCCGGCCCCGGCCCTGCGGGACCCTGCGGGGAGCGGCGCCCCTCAGCCCCGACCCTGCGGGACC
>VZRL01005054.1:14955-71374 GCA_013397895.1 Origma solitaria
CCCCGCCGGCCGCGCCGGGCGCCGCGTTACCTGAGCAGCTGCAGGATGGCGCCGCGGGCGCCGCCGTGGCCGCCGATATGCTTCAGCGCCCGCTTCAGCACCGCCACGTACTCCGCCATGCTGGGGCGGGTCCCCGGGCCGCCCCGCCTCCCCCCGGCCTCGGTGACCAGCGACCGCCCGGAAACGGAACCGGCAGCCACATCCTCCTTTGGCCCGCGTTGCGGCCTCTGAAGGGTGTTCTCTGACCGAGACACTGCGATTTGGCTCCCAGTCTGCAGAGTCTAGATTCTTAGAACATTTGCCTCCTGCTTACATGTGGGGGTCAGCGAGATACAAAGAACTGCAGGATAAGGAGAAAATCCCATTTATAACAGAAATGTCTATTGACACTCCCTTATTTCACACCGGTCACGAGATCTGTGGTGAGAAAAGTTACCAAGACTGGCAGTAAGGAGTCCAGAGCTGCCTGGATCAAGAATCGGGGGGCAGGGGAGGTGACATCTCACGCCGTGCACACTGCAGTTGATGATCAGAGGAGAGCTCAACAGTCTTGTTTCTCCTGGCTTTTCCCAGCTCTAGCAGGCCATCAAGGGATGTGTATCTATTGTCTCATGCTAGTGTCCACTCCACCTTTTCCATCGTGTCCCGGTGCCTTCTCCTGGTTCTGCATCTGCAGGAAGAAATACCTTTGATTGCCCTGCGGGGGATGTTGGCAGGACTTTGCTACTGTTGCTGCACGGCAGCAGGGAAGGTGCAGAAATTACTTCCCTGACCTTCACAAGGCTATTGCTACACAGGCCAGGCAAAAAGAGATCCACTGTACTTTGTCAGAGCAGGCAGGACTTGGAAAAGCAGTTGGTAATGCATCATCAGTCCTGCAACCAGTGCAGGCTGATGAGCAGAGCCCAGCTGCCAGCATGGAAAGGCCAAGCTGCTGGACACTCTCACTATTGGAATTGGGGCTTTGGGAAGGGACAAAGCATGATTTGGAGTGAAAAATTGAGTAGGTAGTTTTAAATTTGACAAGAAAATGAGACTGGGAAAAATGTGTGTCAGCCAAGTTCACAATGTGGAAATATAGCCATTTCAACATAAAGTCTAGTGGTCTGAGTTTCCACTCAAAATTTTTTAGTTTTAACACAAGTGGGTTTGTCTTCAAACATAAAACACAGGCCCTTCTGGTTCTGTGCTCTGTCCTCTAACCACAGCATGTCTTTTGTGACAAGGGTTAGGCTTCAGTATACTTGTGGCAGGTTATTTGCATTTTCACAGTCAAAAGTCTTAGAAAATTTATTAAATATATTAAAATACGGTCAGATAAGCGTACATTAGCAGGCATAAAAACATGGAGGAATGTTTACAGTCAGAATTCACTTGTCATCTCTTTCATGCACAGAAACGATTATTTTGATATAAACTACTTATGATGGAGTGTAAAATATGAAAGAATTGTAGTTTAAATTAGGACAGCCAACTCTGGAAGCATTGTATAGGTTCAATGTTTGTACCAGTTTCTAAGCCTATTCCTGATTAATGTAACTGGGATAGTTTTCACTGACTGTGAGTATAATTCCATGAGCATTTTCTCTGCTGGCAGTGAAATAACAGTCGTTTGCTGTGGGTTTTTTTCCCCGAGGGTTAAAATTATCTGGATCACTTCACGAACCCATGTGGCACCGTGGTTCTTGGACTGAGAGCTCTGTGGAGGATAGGGCATTGTGATACAAAGCTGGAAGAAGGGATCAGCTTCTTAATGTGACTTTGATCCTACTGAGATTTTGTGGGGAATACTTTCTTAGTAGCAGGAACATTTCACAGCACCTTCTTTGAATTGCATTTCAAAATTTTTGTACTATTTTCTCCATTACTTTAGTCAAGTGAGATCTTGACTGAGAATTTCATTACCTCATGACTGCTGAAGTCACATCACATCTACTTATGCTGCTTCTGTTAATGTGTCACTGTGCACGAAAAAGAGAACCTGACTACTGTGTTCATAAATTCTCCCTGAGCTTGGTGCAAATGTCATGGCTGAATAGAGTGGAATGCAACTGCAAGTATGTCTTCCTAAGGATTTACTGGGACATCTTCTGGAGACAGCATTGAAATGCTGTCTTGTCACTGAAGTAACTTGTCAAATGGATGCACCCATAAGAAATATTTAATTGCCAGGCTTTATAAATTTAAGACTCTTGTTACATATTGCTTTTTCATCCCAAAATTAAGACACCAAACCTTACTGCCTCAAAAACTCTTGCTAAACACCTTTAATGCAGCCTTGTTTTCATTCTCTAGTTCAAGTAAATGTCACAAAACTACTGCCAGAACTTTCTCAGGCCTAAAAAACACCCTCTCAAGTCTGAACACAAGTTACTTGCTTCTTTTCTAATACAGAGCATAACAAACAACATATTTTTCATAAATAAATCCATCTCCTGAATGACTCAAAGGATGACAAGTAACTTTCCTTCATTTTGTCAGCACACAAACATCTCACTGAATCCTACATATTTCAGTTTTTCCTTGAAAGAGCTTTATTCAGTGGTACAATTGATCTTGAAAAACCTAAGTTCGTATATTCTCAAAAAGTGCAAAAGTCAACTGATCTACAGAATAATTTAGTGTTTATATTTTACCTTAGAAGAACTTATTACATTTGTCCATTCCACTGCCATTCCCTCTGTTCTTAGTATGGAAAGTCATGTAAATTTATTCTGCAGTGCTTCACAACTTTGGAACACACACATACAACAATAAATGGAAATCCTTTTCTTAATTAAACTAAGAAAAAATCCATCAGAAGAAACACTAGCAAATAAGAGCATTCTATGCAGATTTGGAAAATGGTATCACTTCCTGCCCCATCCTTTTAGAACTGCAAAATTCCAGAAGCAAAGTCCAATCCACAATACAAATCTCCACAATTCAGTGTCCCATAATACTCTAATCCAGTCTCTAACCACAGTTTTCCTCACTCTAATCTAAACAATGCAATCTCTAAAACTTTCACTAACACTTTTTTTTTAGTCCTATCATCCATACATATTTCCCAAAAACACAATGAAAGAAGTTTTTGTCACTTGGGTTCTATTGATTGAAAAGGTTAGAATATAAATTCCTAGCCTGGAACTAAGCAAAATGTTACCCAAAAAGTACATACTTTCTAATTTTCAAAAAACATTTGTGTAGGTAAGCTGTGATAACAGTTTAGCTCTCAAAACCCCTAGAATAATAAATTTACTGTCACTTTCAGAACACAGTTCACTTTGTGGGAACTGTCTGGGTTATGTCTCCAGCAGTAACTCTACCTTCATCTTGATTTTCCAATGACAAAATTCCCCTGGTTACAGAGTGAAAGAAAAACTCTTTTTGGAGCTGTTCCTCGGGTAGCCTTCATTAGCCAAAGCATGTGGGTGTTCACTTTGCTCTCTGGTAAAACCCTAGGATGAAGCAGAACTGAAGTCATTGTAAAAGAGCTCAGACACCTCATGACAGCTTATTGGAAGGGATTAGAGTGCAGGTCTGCAAAGCACCAGAAATCTGCAGCACCAAAGCCACAGGGATGGCTGCTCACATGCCTCTTGCCAACCAACTTTCTTGTCCGGGGAGTTGGTATTACCAGGAGGTTCAGAGCATGGCACTTTGTTCCTCTGGATGTCCAGCAGACAGCTCTGCTGAGTGAAATGCACTGTATTAATTCAGAGGAATCCCTTAATCCAAGCACAGTTAACTTGAAAATATATTTGAGCAAGCATTACTACAATATCCAGTTAGTACAAAAATAGTCAGGAAATGCATTTGTTCAACCAATATCAACAGCCACAAAAACCTTAAGTCTCCAGATGTTGATACTTGAAGATGGTGATGTTCTGGTGGTCCAAATGACTTGCTTTCACCTCCAACACAGTGCCTCAGAGGACACAATCAGTTCCTACATTCAAGCTAAATGCACAACCCTGACTTCTGATGAAGATTCACCTAAGAGAAAATTGTATTTTGTATTAGCCACTGTATATCAGAGCAAGGGCTGGACAGGGTGAATGGCCAAGCAGGGCTGTCCACGGCAAGACTTGGTACATATGGGAAGAAAAACAAAGCAGTCATCACAGATGGATTCCTATGATAAAGTAGAAATGTCTTTGGAGTCATCTGACAGAGATATTAGAAGGTAAGGCAAGACTGGGTGCTACGGATGTTCGTTGACAGAAAAAGACAAATGCCACAGAGGTGACCAAAAGGCTGTGGAAAGTTACAAGAAAGAGTAATTCATTAGCAGACTGACTGGGGAACAGGGCCCTGTAGGAGTTAGTAGATCCAGAGGAGGGCCACAAAAATGAACAGGGGGCTTAAGACCCTCTCCTGTGAAGACAGAGAGTTGGGGTTGTTCAGCCTGGAGAAGGCTCTGGCCTTTTAATAGTTAAAGGAGGCCCACAAGAAAGATGGAGAAAGACATCAGAACCTGTAGTGACAGGATGAGGGGCAATGGTTTGACACTCTAAGAGGGTAGATTTAGAGTGGACACAAGAATGAAACATTTGGACTCAATGATCCTAGAGGTCTTTTCCAATCTTAATGACTCTATGATTCTGTGACATTCTATATGATGAGGGTATTGGGACATGGGCACAGGTTGCCCAGAGAAGTTGCAGATGCCCCATCCCTGGAAGTGTCCAAGGCCAGCTGGATGGGGCTTTGAACAATCTGGGATAGTGGGAGGTGTCCCTGCCCGTGGCAGGGGTTGGAACTACATGATCTTTAAGGTCCCCTTCCAACCCAAACCAGTCTGTGATTCCAAATACCAAGAAAGCCTTTAAAAACAGAGGTAAGAAGGAGCCTGGAATAAAATTTGATGGGAAAGAGACTCTAAATGCTTATTTCCAGTTCTCATAATTAGTCAACTCACTGCCTTATCCAAACTTTATCTTTTACCAGTGCACCTTACATTTTCATTGCAGTGTGTCAGTGGGTAATTAATTTACTTCACGATAAAAACATTTCAGAATTTAAACAAGGAAAGAATGGCAATTAACTTTTCATTTGGGATACCATTCTGGATTATCTGCACATTCATGCAAATGCCACATTCATTTATAACAGAAGACAATGACTAAAAAACCTTACAGTTTTTAAATTATCATTGAGAAATCACTTTGGGAATACACCAAAACTTGTGCTGATTTCACAATTTTAAACATTAATAAAATCATTATTTATCCAGTAATATTTAAAACTGAGATAAGTTTACTTGAACATCTGAAGTCTGTTTCTTTCAAAAGAAAAAAAGCTTTGTTCAACCATACTATAACTTTCAACCTAAAACTGATCCATAATGAATCAAATACTAATTTCCAAATATCCATTATTGCATTATATGACATGAAGATCTATGATCAGGGTTCATTACAATACATATTTCCATATAGCATTTTCAAAAACAAAGCATGGTAAGTTAAATTTTACAATAAATTATTACTTTTCAAATGCATAGGCCAGAAAGTAGTAAGCGTGAAAACGAAGAGTTAATAGCAACAAAGATTAGCAAACAGCAAGCTATTGCAGCTACCACAAATCCCAGTGACTGAATATAACTGACAATACTACACTGTGTAATAAAACGTGAAATATCCACAAACTCTTTGTAATCGTATACAGTGTTCTAGGTCCGTAAGACAATCCGTATAAAATGCTAACAAAGTAATAGGATATTGCAATTGTTTTCTATAATAGAAAGTTACAATTTATTTTTAAAAATACATCCAAAATAGAATTTTCCAATTTAGCCAGGTTTCAAGACATTTATAGTGATTTTTTAAATACAACAGCAAGACAACTACAGTAACACTGTATTGCTTACACTGAAACTGATGTACTAGCAAACCACAAAGGCTGAACAAAATAAACAGACCAGTTTCAAAATGAATAGACTGACTTTCACTGACACTGAAGATCACACAAGAAGAATAAATGTATGGACAGATAGGTTGTAACTACGGAAGGTATTGCAATGAATGTACTCTTGAAAAAAGTTTGAAATATAACAATTATTTGCACTAGGAACTTTAGCAGTATGACACAAGCAAACTAAATCCACATACACTTTTGCAACATACAGTTTCATGGAAAATATTTGAACTAGTAAGCTTATTACGTGTAACAGTCCTATCATCTTTAAATTATAGGATTCTCAAATGTATTGTTTTTCCTTTCATGTGATTTATATTACAATGATTTTTCTTGCTCTTAACATTGAAAAGTTTAAAGCTGTTGAAACTGAACTTGTCCTTTCATTGGCAAAGTTTTTGGCTGGGAAATGCCACAGTTTGGTTAAATCCTGACTGGCTCTGAAAACTGTCAAGGCTGCTAAAGATCAAAAAGTTGAAAAATAATTTAAAGGTGAAAAGAAATCACAAAAACCATGAGATATTTTAACATCCATGGTGGAGTGTGCTTCAATACTCACATTTTTGTTATTGTATTGATAGTGATACTGACAGAACCCAGTAATATTATCCAGTCTGTCAATCAGTACCGAAGAATATTCATTCACAAAACTATAAATGACAATAAATCACACAGGTGGTGAGATAATATAATCATAAAAAATAACTGTTCAAAACTCTAAGGGCCTCCATTGAAGGTAACTTGATATGTTTCAGTTAACTGAGAAGAGTTATCTTAAAATAGCCAAAACAACAAAAAATAGAACTTCATGGTTTGGTTCTTCTATGAGTTGTTGCATTGTTCTTAGATAACTGTAATGGTTAACATGGATAAATAAAGAAAAACCATGTCGATGCCTGTATTTACCTGTTTTAAAGCTCTCATTCCTGAGAAAACCCTGTTATGCCTCAATTCTTATCAAAAGGAAGAATTTATAGTTTAAGAATGATTAATGAAATAATTTTGAAAGAATGAAGATCTTGCTGAGCAAAGTGAGTAACACTGAAACAACAACCTCCTGTATGGGATGCATCTTTTAGATAATCATAAAGACAAGACAGATTACTTGGCAGCCAGCATAGATCAGCTGCACTCTACCTTTATATCAATCTTGAAAAATTGTTATTAGGAAAAATGTAAAACTTTGGGGGAAAAAAGGTCACTTACCAGTAGCCAGAGCTGTTTGCTATGTGTTGTATGTATGCACTTTGGCTCTTTAGAGGTCTGAATGTCAGAGGTATCCAAGATCATAAAATGCAGGGGTTTTTTGGCCCTCACAATATACAAACACCTGAATTTAAACAACCTGATGTGAAACATGACCAAGGTTTCTGTGCTTATGAGTCAACACATTCTAAGCAATTAGCCTTGACCCAGCAGTCTGTGGTAGTGGCAGTCCATGCATTACTGAAGTTAACTTGTATTCAAACAGACTAGGGCACAAAGTGGAAACAAGGATGGGAATCCAGAGAAAATCAGGTTCTGAGGACATCCCCTTCAAAAAAGTGCTCTGATTGAAGAAAAAAAAATGGAAGAAAAAAGGAAAAAAAGACACATATTAGCTATGGAAAGGCAGATAAATACCCATCAAGGACTGCAAAAACCTTGCTAGGTTGAGACCACAGAGATGTGGTCAGGAACACTATGACAGAACTGAAATTGGCCAGAGACGTCAAGAATAACAAGAAAGGTTTCTACAGGTATGTGAGTAGTAAGCAGAAGCACAGGGAAGATAGACTCACTGCCTAACTGGGCAGGGAAACTACTCAGTAGTCATGCTGATAAGGCAGAGGTTTCCATCTTTACCAGCAGAGCTGGACCACAGAGCACTGGATCAAGTACCTACAACAATGCATGTGCCAACCCACCAGTAGGTGAACAGCTGGTCTACAGCCTCTTGCAAGGGCTCAAACCACAGAAATCCATGGGCTCAGAAGAAATCCACCCTAGAATATTAAGGGAAATGACTGACAGCTGCAAGACCCCTCTCTATAAGAAGTCTTGAAGTTCCTGATGTAAGCAAAACATTCTTGTGCTGAGAGCAATCAATCACTGCAAGATGCAATTGGCCAGGGTACTATATAGTCTCTTCTAGGGTCCTATTCCAATGAAAGGTTGGAATGAAAGATCTTTCAAGGTCCCTTCAAGCCATAAAGATGGCTAAACTGAGGGATTCAGTTACTAAAAATTTACATCTGTAGATACACTGGTATTTTCTCAGCTGTTTTTGAAGCTGTGAAGTACCACATGAGAGGCTGCATCATCCTCCTTTTGGTCAGCTGTAAACAAAGAACTGCGTATCACAGCTGAGGCTCAAGCTGTGGTGTGCTGGTGGAGGAGAGGCTGGACATGACCTAGCAATGTGCACTCACAGCCCAGAAACCAAATGTATCCTGGGCTCCATCCAAAGCAGCGTGGCCAGCAGAGTGAGGGAGGTGATTCTGCCCCTCTGCTCTGCTCTGGTGAGACCCCACCTGCAGTGCTGCATCAGCTTTGGGGTCCCAGCATAGGAAGGACATGGACCTGCTGGAGTGAGGCCAAAGGAGGCCACCAAGATGATCAGAGGGATGGACACCTCTCCTATGAGGAAAGGCTGAGAGAACTGGGATTGTCCAGCCTGAAAAAGGCTTAGGGGGCTAATTGCAGCCTTACAGTACCTGAAGGGAGCCTACAAGAAAGACGGAGAGGGACTATTTATTAAAGAGCATGTAGTGACAGGATAAGGGGGAATGGCTTCAAACTGAGAATAAGTTTAGGTAAAATAATGGCAAGAAATTCTTTACTGTGTAGGTGGCAAGCAACTGGAACAGGTTGCTCAGAGAAGCTGTGAATGCCCATTCCTGGAAGCATTCAAGGCCAGGTTGAGTGGGGCTCTGAGCAAACTCATCTAGTGGAAGGTGTCCCTGTCCATACAGGTGGCTGGAACTAGGATCTTTAAGGCCTCTTCCAAACTCAACCATCCTCTGATTCTGTGATTCTATGATAGAGTCTCACATTACAGAGCTTGGGTAGAGGAAGATCCAAACAGCTCAGTTAGTGGAATTGAGAAGAACACAGAAATTCAGAAAATCTGACAGTTCTCAGATTCTTTTTGTCTGGTAGCAATCCTCAGGTACTGAGAAGAGCTACGGAACTCAAGAACTACAGAAGCCAAGCCACATCTAGTAGTCTCTTGGTGTTAGGGTGGCCTTGGAACTGCCACTGCAGAGCAGGCAAAGGCCCCCATTTAATCTGATCTTCTGGCTAAGCAATTTCTGGTGCAACCATGTGTTTCTTGATTGGGTGAGGCTCCTCCTCACTCAGTTTTGCCAGAGAAAGAAAGGGTTCATGCTAAATAGAACTCAGCCTTAACCCAAGATTCAGATAATCCTAAATGCTAATGTCTGAAGTAGACCACGACTTTCACTAGGATACTTCTCTCATTTTAAGCAACAGGTAATAAATGTGCCAGGGATGCATAACTCCTGCTGCAAAGGGAAGCAAGAAGCAACCATGTATCAGTGTTACTTGTCAAGTGAGTCACATCCACAAGACAGAAAAGCATTTAAACCCATCCTTAGATGGAGCTATGGAGTATGATTCAGGCAACATGTATGAAGTATCTAGACCCATTTCTAATGAGAAAAGGAAAGCCAACAGAGGGCATGCTCCCATAGGGAAGGGCACTGATTTGACAAAATCAAATTTGAAAAGTAATCATACAGGACTGGTTGAAAAGAGAACTACATACCCAAGGTCTAACAATAACAAAAAATAAAGACATGGATACAAGTTAAAAGGCATCTAGAATGCCTCCATTACTGGGCACTGAGTATGAAAAAGGGAGGGGTAGGGTGAAAAAGCTCTGATTTCTGAGACCAGAAAAAGCAGGACTATGCAGTCTTTGAATGCCTGCAAGTATACACTTCTCTGTTAGTTTTTCATAGTATAAAACAGCTGATGTCTACATTATTGCTACAATACAGTATTCTGTTGCATCTACAAAACAGACAGTAATGACTCCTTGTTGCTTCGCTTTTGATCAATTGCATCAATGTTAACACCAGAACATTTTAAAATGTGAACTTCCTCTACTTTCCGTGCACTTGTAATGGTATTCAGTGTTTAATTCATCAAGAAACAAATTTCTCTTCAAAACAACAGCCAAAAATAAGCTGGGTCTTGTTTGCATGGAAACTGGCCTTTTCAGGATGTTTGATCATGTATTTTTGATTTCATACGTGAGAAAAAACTAGTAGCAAAACACTGAAAACAAAACTCAGAGAGGAAAGTTAATTTATTTGTCTAAAACATCAAACTAAGTTGAGATACCTTAGTTCAGTCAAAGCTTCTTCAGTTTCCTCATAACCCTGGACTTCATAAACAAATATTCCAAGTCCGTCTATCTACAAAAATAGGATGGACAATTCTTGACTTTCTTCAGATATCAAGCTGATTTACACGTCCTTGAAGACAGATGAAGAACAGGAAGTGATCCTATATCCTAATACACTCAACCATGTGTACTGGAAAGGAGGAATATGAGCCTTCTTTGGAAAGGTGCATTGGAAGGCTTATTACCATCTCTTGGAGACAGGGTATGCATTTACATCACCATGATTGCCATGGTACAGAATCCTGGACTGCTACTTTTATACGGCATGACCTATGATCTGAGAGTTGTAGTCAGCTGTCTCCATTCGCAGAATGTAGGGGATGATGCTATCAATCTGAACATTTCCAATTAGTCCTGCGAAGAACAGCTCTTCAGTGATGGCAGCACTCATCAGCCTAAGAGCAGGCAATCGGAGGAGAAGTCTAGATAGTCTGGAAAATAAGTTTGGTTAAAAGTGTTACTTAGCAGATCACAGATTTTGGTGTTATTCTCCATGACGCTATTAGTAAAAGAAGAGAAAAAACTGACAAGGGACACTACTGGTCAAAATTTGATGGTTCTGGTTCATGAAAGGCTTAAATGTTTAAATCAGTAGAGCATTAAATTTATGTTTAGTCATGTCTTGAACAGTACAGAAAATGTGAGGATGCCTGTCAATTACATGTACTATATATCATGTTTGGACTTAAGACTAAATGAGGAAATATTCCAAATAGATGCAATTCAAATTGAATGTTACTAATATTTATTTCTGATATTTAATTTTAGAAATTAATAATGAGATGACAAATAATACTCATAATATGTATGATCACGTGGCACAATATTTGAAGTGTTCTAAAGTTAATTCCTTAACTTTAAGGAGTTAATAAGAAAATGCACATATCTATTACATGAAATACTGTACAAATCACTATCACCAATGGCTGAAAAGAGACTCAATCAAGTAAGCATCTAAGTTTACAGACCTGTAAGTATCATCCGGATATGCCTTTGTTACATAGTCTTGGAACTCCATGTAAGCTTTTTCTTGAAATTTCTCAATCTGTACCACATTTTCTAGACCTGGGTGATCTGAAAAAAAACCCTCTTCTTTGTTATACCCATTCTACAGAAAATGAACTACAATCCATACAGATTATCCAGTTGCCAACATACTGAAATAATTACATGGTAGCTGCAGCAACTTAAGTTTTAGTGGTAGACACTACTTTACCTCCTTATATTTCTATTTCTTTACAATTATATTTTACTTAACTTTCCATAAAAAAAAAATCAGACATTTTAAAGGATTCAAATAAATGCAGTGCTTGCAATGTTTACATTAATCTTGATGATACAACTCTCTACTCTGCGTAGCAGTATAACAGCATTGTTTCAACACACTGACATTTTCTGGAATATTGGATGCACAAATAATATTTGGGTGGAAAGTGAAGGATAAAATTAAGAAGCAATGGAAGAAACAGAATAAAAAGCTGTGAACTATCTGTTTCCTAATACATGTAAAAAATAGCATAGAATCACAGAATAAGTTGAGTTGGAAGGGACCCATCAGTCTCAACGAGTCCAAATTCTGGGCCTGTGCAGGACAATCCAAGAATCACATCATGTGTCTGAGAGCACTGTCCAAATGCTTCTTGAACTCAGATAGGCTTGTATGTACCAGATAGTTCGTTTTCAACTATTTGGTGCAAAAATTTCAAATGTGCTAATCATAATTTTTAGCAACGATTTGAACACTTGAAATGTAAGTCTTGCTAAAATGAAAGGGTATCAACCTAATTGCCAAGTCACATTTGGAAATTATTATCCAGTAATTCTGAACTCTCTACATGCTCTGTAATTTTATTACTCATCTATCTGAAGTAAAAATTTTACTGTAACAGTAGCATGACAAATCATGTAGAGAGTTAGCATTGACATGCAAAATGTGCTACTTTTAGAGCCCTGTCAGGAACACAGTGAGAAGTCAACTTCTGGAAACAATAGTTTGAAGACCACTTGCAGCCATTTAGAAAGATGTCAAGTCTTCTTGGCACACCCTTTAAACTAATCTCTTTGCCCAAGGCTGTCTTGTGGTGATCAAACAGCTGGCTTGGCACAGCTGAATCACCAGGGCCTACTAAAGCAGAGGTTCTAACCTTTGGGCTCTGCTGCATGCACAGCCCAGCCCCATCCAGTAGCAGAGCAGTAAAATCCCTGCAATTATAATTCCTGGCCTGTGAGTCACTGCCAGGACATCCCTTCTGTTCAAGGTACTAAACATGACTTTCAGGTATATGAAGATTTTGTTAGATGGCACCCAGGATTAAGAGTGACTGACAACACATTGCCATTAAAGCAGCTACTCATCCTTAATAATGTGATTTTGAAAGCATCAGCTAAAGAAAATTCCTCTCAGTCATGTGACTGGGCAGAGTCTTTTCCCAAGACTTTTTCCCTTTTAGCTTTTGTTTTGTCAAATATAACTGGAAGGAGACAAATAAACTTCAGACTAAACAAACAAGTAAATACCACTTTGCAAGCACAAGGTTCCTAGAGAAGTATTTTTAGCTGTCTAACAGGGCTAATTTTTCCACACAGGCCAGAGGATTCTACCATAAATCATAGTGGACATCGTTCTAGAAAAATGGACTTGAGGTATTCTCCCATCATTCTGTTTGTTTCCCAGAGTAACCTGTACCAGTTCTCAGTATAGGGAAGCCATGAAAGGACCATTTAAGGAACATTTAATGGAGAATTACATCTCCTGTAAGCATTACCTACTAAAACTAAACCGGTAAACACCCTCCCACCATCCACTTAAAAAAGGTCTCTTTGTAGTAATGGTGTATTTGCAACTTTTCAGTCCTTGGTAGAAAAAGAAAACTGCAAACATTTCCAAGCATGCTTAATATTGCATTTAAACTTGGCGGGTTTAGTGGTGGGTCCTGCTTATCAGGACACTGAAACCATTTCAGTGGTAGAGTGAACTGTAGAAGCAAACACATAAAACCATGCATGACTTTCCTAGTCATGAGGATTAACAGTAGGATTATGTTTTACAGTGAAAATCATCAGGATCTGATTTTCCTTAGTGATCCACAATAGAAGAACATCACAATAGGAATATCCTCTGGAAATCTATTATTTTCCTGAATGTTTCTGACTCTTCTTATACCACTTCTTATTTGGAAGAACATCTTTCATCTCAGAAATCTTCCATGACTGATATATATAATATACATTTATAAAAGAAATTACATCTATAGGTAGCAATGGAAGATATGCAGGGTTTTGTTTGTGCACTTAGATGAATACCATGAATTCCTGCTGATGTTGCCACTTTTACTGGGAGTTAGATACTACATATAGAAAAGATCATGCAAATCTGAGGGAAACGGCAAAGCAAGAACCTCACAATACATAAATTCTGTATATTAGAAAACCTGCTAAAAATTTACATTTTGGAATGTCCAAGTTCCAAAAGATTTTCTCACCTCAACTCATTTTTCTGTGTAAGCGTGAACTGCAACTGAATGGAAAAAGGAGGGTCTTCTTGGATCTAGTATTTCTACAGAACTGACAAGAACCAAGTATCCAGATCTTGTCCATGGCCTACACTACTGACATGGGACAGTTCACTAATACTGTGTCAGCATTTTAACACCTACTCCCATCTTTTCTACAGGACATCAGCATATACAAAAGGCAGAAAAACAAGGATAAAGGAAGATGCTGGTGCTTTAAAAACCTTCTAATGCAAAATGGAGGAACTGAAGACTTACTTTATAAATGTGACAGTGAAAAACTCTTGGAGATACAGGAGGTACTTGAGGTTTGTATATTTTTCTTTAATCAAAAGACTTAATTTTGGCTTTATATTACATCCCAATTCTGAATGATGAACCTAAGGCATGCAGGATACTGATATAATACCTGAATGCCTTTCATGAAAAGTTAATTCTACAACTTTCAAATGAAGAAAATTAATTTTGTAATTTTCAGTCCAGGCATATGGGTTGCACAATCTAATTACTTGGTCAGTATCTACCATAACCAGAGGACTCTTTCCTCCCTATTGTAAACTAATCACCCAGAAGGAGAATATAGTTACATTACCTTCACTGTCTAATGCATGTCCATTAATGCAACTGAGAGTACATTAAGCAAATACTGCTTAGAAGACAGCAATAATAACATAAGTGAATGTTTGTGTTGTTCATTCACCAGAAGTGCTATGTGCATTGTGTCTGTGGAGGGAGATGATGTTTCTATAATTTTGCATGTGAGAACTGACTGATGCCCAGATGGTCTTTCGTACATTAAAATCCGAACTTCAATCTGTATCATACGGATGTGCAAAAGCAACATTTCAGAAAATTAAAGTCTCCAGAAAATGTACCCCAGAAAGGAGGCACAGAATGAAAAAGCAATAAATAAATGAAAAGAAAAAAAAAAACCCTGAACAGCCAAAATCCTATATCCAAAACAACAAAAAGCATGAGTGGCAAAGCCAAGAATAAAAATCTACAAATAAAAATAAAAGTCTCCCCACAAAAAAAGGCCCCAAAGCAACATTCAACTGTTTACATTAAAAGATTAACCCTCCTCTTCCTACAGTCCTTACACACCTTCCAAGATTCCTCAACAAATGAGGTAGTAACTGCATATAATGAAACAGGCAGAAGTTATATGGCACCAAACAGGACAGACTGAAGTTTTACATACCAGGACTGAAGAGCACGATTGCTTTCAAATATGCATATTCATATCCATCTAGACAAAGCTTAACCATGCTGTTACAGAACTCTTGCAATTTGAAGACATGCTCCATTACTAGTCTTCCCCTGTCTGTTGGCAACTTATCTAAGTCAAGACACACATAAATATAAAATTCCAAGTTAACACGCATACAAAAAACGTGGTTACACTGGAATGTTACAAATAAGTATTTAGTTAGATTCAAACAATGGGAAATCTATGCCATCTGTAAATTCCTATTAGGTCTGAATAATCTTAACACCAATAATTATGGAGTATAACACTTTTTTTCCTCCCCTTCCAATGAGGACTCTTCTTGCCACTAACACTTCCAGTAATCAGCCATGGACTAGAGCTTGAAAATAACAAGCAAGGAAGAGACTACTTGTAAGTAAAGAATACACTGCTACTGCAGACCTGTGCTCTGCATCAAAGGATCAGGTGCCACATGGTAGGGTAGTGTACAGCTTCATGGGTTATTTTAGTCAAGGATTATGCCATTGCTGGAAAAGCTGTACTATACACCTTCCCTCATTTGCACTGAGGGCCATGTGGTTGGTTTAGAGCTGTTCCCCTTGAGTCAGCAATAGCAAAGCAACCTGAAAATCCCATTCTCTCCCTAACCTATCAAACTAGAGTCCCTAGACTGCACAAACTTGGTATCTCTTGGAGATACTGCAGCTGGCATACTGCACAACTGGTTTCTGCAGTCAACCTGAATTCCCAATTTCAGTGGTTGAAATATGTATTTGTAATAAAGACAAAAAATTACTAATTACTACAATACCCTTTTTTATAAACATTCTTTAAATATTACATAGACCAAAGTTAGCAGATTCCATTTGTATCCGTCCTAGAGACAATCACAGATTTGTTACTTTATTTAGCTGATCCAGTAGATTTCATTATTTCATCAGTTTGTTTTAAATAATTGTTATTTATAAGAGCATCATGTGGTATTTTTAAATCATGAAAGCCCCTCAGAAACAATTCTTTAATTGCCTTATCATAAAAGAAGGTGAAAAATCTATAGTCTGGTAGGCTGTTTTTCTCCAGCTTACCAATCTGCATTTGCACAGTATCAACAACAGTGAATTTTCATACCCCTAACTGCACACAACTCAAAAACTTAGTTAAATCTGAAAATGCTTAGATTTTTGGATGTGCATCTACCTGATGAATAATGTGTTATGACTATGAACAGATGAAGACTATACTATTATTGACGGGTTAGCTTTTAGTGCTGACAACCTTGTGAGTGTCCACAAGCACACAAAGCTTAGCTAAAAGACTTCCTTCCTGCTCAGAAATGGAATTAAGGAGGCCAACTGACATGTCTTTCATTTGAATGAAAAATATGCCAAAGATGCAGGACATAGGATTAACAAGGAACAAAGTGTACTTAGGGCAGACCTGTTGAAGACTTCCATGTAGACTAAAACTAATATACAGAAGTCAACAAGCCAAGTTATGTAAAGGAAGTGGATCACCAAGCTGGCATTCAGCTGCTTTGTGTTGCAGCTATGAAGGGCTGGGGGACAGGTTCTTTACTTTGTATCCTTCATACAGAGGAATCATATTCACAGTACACTTGTGTTCTTAATGTTGATACTGCCCAATATATTCCTAATTTGGGCTGATGATATTAACAGAAGAGCAGAACGCTATTAGACATTACAACACACAATAAAAACAACACCAGTAAATGCTCATCTATATTAGGCAGGCATATATATATAAAAAAATTATATGTCTTTTTTTCATTTGGAGGTAAGTATTAGCATAGCTGACTTTTGCAAAATTGCTAAAAAATGCCATCTTGTAAACTGTAGTTGCTAGTATCATTTTATTCCAATACTAAAATGAAATTCTTTAAACAGTAAATTTACATTAATAGCTGAAGGATAAATAAAAACCTTCTGTGCAGTTCAAAACTTAAAAAACATCAAGTAATTCCCCAAGTCTGGAGTGTGCACAGTATACACCTTACCTTGTTGTAAACTGCCTTGAAGGTGATTAACAAATGCAGCTAAGATTGTTGCCACATTCATAACTTGTGAGCATTGTGCTAGACCAAGCGTGAAAAGTTCGTTCCAGCAGGCTTTTACTAATGATATGCTGTTATCCTGTCTATTAAAAAGTACAATAATTTAATAAAACCAGCCATTGCATTCACACATCTTTTTAATTTGAAGAACACTTCATAAAACATTAATCTAATTCAATTATTACAACCAATACCAAAATCAAGCTCTGCATCATTTTTCTTTGCATGCTGGAATTAAAATACCAGGTTTAGAGTGACTTCTGTATAAAAATATATTTTTGTTTAAATGACCCAAAAGGAGATCGATTTCTATCACAGAAGCAAGCCGAAGCTGCAGTAAATTCCAACTGTCTCAGTATACTCCATCATGCTAGTTTTCTTAGGATTTAGAACAACATTTATATGAATGGACAAAAAAAGATTGCACTGTTCCTGTATTGTGGACATAGGACAGACTCAAAGGTTTTGGTTTTTTTTTTCATTTGAAAACCATCAGGTTGGTATACTTGTTAAAGATACATATGAAATGGAACATGTGTGATCAAGCTTCTGAGCTCCCTGACTGCTATTTTCTGCATCCCTTTCAAGTTTGGAATAAGGTTTGAAATACAGACTTCAAAGTATAAATATCAGTCATAAGGATTTCTTTGCTGTAGCTTAAAATTAAATATATCAATTCTTATCCAGCCACTTCCATATTAGTAACCTAACTTTCAGTAATGCCAAGCATCTCTAACTCACAGAGCTTAACAAGAGCTCAGAACCTTAGAAAGCAAATCCGACCAGAGAGGAGTCAAATTCAGGTACCGCGTTTCACAGTTTTAGGCAGTGAATATAAATAGTGGAAATTTCTGATGATTTACTGCGATAGTAAGATGACAAATGACAGGTGAAGAAAAACTTGTTCTTAACTGGATTACAGAGAGCTTACTGAGAGCAGTATTTTTTGCTACGACTAAGTTCTTGTTACGGTAGACATGATGCTGTACATGCAGCTTCTGCACATATTTGTCACATCTTCATTCATTTCCTTTAACATAATCAAAAGGGTCTATGCTGAGCACCACTGAAAACAGGGTGTACTGGCTATTTATCTGTGTATGATGAGTATGGCTGATCAAATTTAGACCAGAACCAGTTCCTAAGTTTGCTTAAGCAGCCTCACAAAACTAAGAGGCAGCTTGATGAATGTTTCAGTAGGAAACTCTCTTGCTTGTGCAGGAAGATGAACTAATCAGTAACTGGCATCATTAATTACATCATTAGGTCAAAGACAACTACCTCGCTGTGAGGAGAGGAGAATACTGCCTGAGGAGGAAACAATCTAGGTACAACTATCCATCTTCCTTACAAAGCCATTACTCATCACGCTCCATGAATTTCTCTTCAGTTTAAAAGTGAAATGAGTCACTCTTCTACAAGTCAAAATTATAGGATATAATGTGCTCAAACTAAAAAGACTGCATTAATTTCAAATAAATCTCCATTTGAAAATAGTTTGCATTTTAAGCACTTCAAAGAAAAATTGTGAATTTATGTCATTTATATACTGTTGCCCATGATCTTGACTGGGTCTATAAATACTATCACAGGTGAATATTAACATTATTTAAGGCAGCTTACTCCTCCATATTTTTTATTCAAGCAGAAAAGTAAATTGTGAAGCAACAGGTAAAAAGAGCATATGCAGATTTTTCTTGTTAAATCTTTTTGCAGAGAGAGGTCTTCTGTACAACATTTTATTTTTAAGAAGCAATTCCCATTTGTTGTTAGAAAATTAATTTGTACTAAGTTGCAGTGTCTCTCTGTAACAAATTTTTTTTTAAAACTTAGAATGACATAATGTACTATGTTTATTTGCTATGTATTTTGAAATTCTGCAGGGCAACAATTTCAACCAAAATAAAACATCATATTTACCTATTTTTTTACCCTTACTGTTCTTTAACTTTACAGAATATTCCTTTCTCCTCCAAAACACAGGCTTAATTACACACAATACAGTATCTTTTCCTTAAAAAGTGTAGAATCATTTGGCTTAAGCATCTGAGTAAACACAAATGGTAATCACAGCTCATCCTGCTTTTGACAGCTCTCCTGGAAAAGGGGACAATCCCTCATTTTTAAAAGGAATTCTCTTTGCCGCCACTGTTAGAGGCTATTTTGATATTGAATTAAAGAGACACCACAGATGAGAAGAAACTAACAAGATTTATTCTACATTTGTGTCAGAGCTGATGGAGCATCTTTATTTGCTTGATGTATCTTCATAAAATTACTTCTGAAAATAACACAAATCAGTTTTCCCTATGCAGTTTTGCAATTTTTTTAAAGATGATCAGCCATTGGACTACAAAATTTAGCTTAAGAATGTTAAGTGATACACTGAATTCTGATGGAGAAGCAGGATGTTATACAAACTGTAAAAAGAAGAACTGTAAGAATTATCTTTTGGCTACAGGAACCATTTATTTTTGGCAAATCTTCTAAAATTAGACAACTTCATTCTGAATGTTTGCTGAATGCAGCTAACCATTTTCTTCCAGTAGGTTATTAAAGGCAAAATCATTACTAGTAATTCACCTTGTAAGGATAAAAATATTTTGGGATTTATATAGGAGCTTCTTTTTGGTGATTGCCTGATAAGCATCAGGATGTAGCATAGGGCTGTAGCCATTAAAAAGCTGATAGGAATTCCTACTTTCTCAAAATGTATTTAAGAAGTAGCAATGTGCAAGCATTCAACTGTTTTAAATCTACTCCTTTTTCCTTCAAAACTCAACCAAATTGGATTCAAATTTGGAATAGTTTTGATTCAGAAAATTTACCTTACTGATGAAGATTTATAACAGTTTTAATTAGTAGTTTTATATTTTAAAAAGCCCCTGAAGAAGACAGCAAAAACCAAAAATTCAAAAGCACATATTCACAGTGTAAGTGAACTGAACACTTACCCTAAAGCTTGGAAAGATGGAATGGAACGTGCCCAATGCATGGACAAGAAAAGCAACCTGGAAGCGGACTCGCAGATATAGTGAACGTTAAGATAATCAGGCATAGGAGAAGGCATGGTGAGCTGCAAAAAAATAGGGAAAAAAAGGAAAACAGAAAAAAAATGCAAGACAGTTATTTTACTTTCTTCCTAATATGTTTAGGAAAAAATTAATCTTTTGAGTTCCTTGTAAGTGAAAAAATAAAATTGTTGTTTAAATAGACATGGTATAATCCAGACACAAAGCTGAATGATTGCTTTTTTCATTATTAGCCACACCATTATACGCTGTATGTTATACAACTACAAAGCAACAAAAAAGACAGAAACGTTGATTCGTCTGTGACAACTGGAGATGGAAAATCTCAAAACTCAACTTCCGAGACATTCTCAAAGAGTAAGAGAGAAGAATCATTGTAACTGGAATTAAGTTGCTTACATTAGAGGAGTTACAATTCCTGGAGAGAATGTGTGTGTGTGTGTGTGCACACACGTGTGTGTATACGTGTGAATTCTATTTCACAAAACATCTTGGTTTTTTACTTTTAATTGAATTTTCCAAATAAATACATGAGAAATCTTTTGGTGTTTGAGTAACATACCTAATACACAGCTGCTCCCAAGTCCAGAAAATATAAGCACTATGCATCAGAAAGGACCCTTCTCAATGTTACTAAGTAAAATCAGTGATGTTATCTGCATACATGAAGAAAGAGATTTGACCCAGAACAGCTTAGAACTTGTAGTTCTGTCTTCAGAAATTAATACTTTTGGATATAATGGTCTGGGCTAATGCAATTTTAAAAAAAAAAATCCAATTTGCATTAGAGTGATCAAAATAGATAAGTGGGGTAAAGTTTAACCAAATGCCTGATACTGAGTAAGTTTTCAGATGAGCAAGCTTTTTGACCTGTCTGTGAAAAATAAGAGGATGAAAAAAATGGATAGAAGGAATTTCTGCAGGCTTGTAAAATGAGAAATAAGTCCAGAAAACGCATAGCTAGCTAACAGAGAAACTGTATGTAAGTCAATTAATACCATACAAAAATAGGGTATCTACACAAAGAAGAAACTGACAAATCCAATTAGAAGTATCAAAATCCAGTTGCAGATTACATCAGATCCACCCATTAACAAGTGAGAATGTGGATGCTGACCCTGCTTCATGCAATGAAATGCTGACTCTGCTTCAGCCAAATGCTTTGTCTGTGTAAATCTTTTTGCACGAACTACCCAGTATTTTTAAGGTAAGAAACTACAAAATAAGTGCAGCTAAACCACTGCAGAGCATGGTACTTTTTCCCAAACAGTTAAGCAGTGAACAAAAGCAGTTCATTCATGGGAAATAAATGCCAATAGCTGAACAAATACTCTTCTAAGAAATTAAAATAGAATTTAATCAGATCATTATTGTACATTACTATGTCAAAATAGTTATAAACAGTCAACAGTAAGAAAGTTTTCAGCACCCTGAATGCTACATGAGCATCACTGAGTAGTGGCCCCTCTATTTCAACAAGGTTCATGCTTGTTTCTCCACCGAGCAGCTGTGCACTGGCGTCAATACTTTCAGAGTTCTGGCATGCTGTGCTCTCTCCTGGATTTAATGCTTTTGCAAGAGTATCAAATGCCCTGTAAGATCACAAACAAACAAAAAGAAATAAAATTTCATTTTAGAGACCATTTTAGTTTAAGAGGAACCTGCACAAGTCTGAAACCTGTTTATAGAAGTCTGTTTCAAAGAGTGAGATTTGGAAAATAAAAGTCAGTAGCATGCTTTTCCTGACATTCCACCAAACTCTCAAACAAAAATTAGCAGCAGATCCTGTTTACACTAGTTGCCAACAAATTCACAGTTTTGACATATTGGTTGTGCTGCTGAATCACAGTTTGCTTTTCAAGATCTCTTTTAGTGATGTTTACTGAGAGTGCTGGCATGAGCATTTTAAGGACATGATCAGCAGAATGCTGTTACAGTCAGTTCATGTATAAATTTTACAGGCTTTTACTGCTATGAAGCACAGAGTAAGAATTTTGTTAAGTAATGAGTTAGAGTTAGGTTTTTCAACTTAATTTGAAGACTGCTTCAAAATATGTAGGACAAAACACTCCTATGTTTTCAATACAATCCTTAGTACCCTCTGCTGTGTGGCAGTGACTCCTGCCTTTCACAAGCATAAAATGCTAGACAGATACAGACTTGATCACTGCCTACAGACAGATGAGATATCCTGAGAAAAGCGTCATTTCTATGCAGTGTTGCATGAAAAACTGATGCACTGAGGTCTGAAAACTTTACAAATGCTTATACGTAGAGCTCATTCTCAACTCATAGACACATTTATTTCCAGAGTCTAAAATCACTGACTTAATGCTTAAGTCTGGGGCAGAACTTGGCCACCTTCTTGACCCCCACACTCTCTAGATATCTGAATTCACTAACATGCTAAAAAAAATAGAGCTGTTTGACATAACCACTCAAAATCAAATGAAATATCACAATGAAAGAGCTGCTGACACTACCTCAGATGGTAAATGAACTGCTTGAGGTGGTAAACGAACTACTTTTTGGTCTCCACTGGCCTGTCTAACTTGATATATTACACACGAGGGTGACTGGGGCATACACAAGTGGACTACATAAATATACCCAGGCCATCTTCTGTCTCTGGTATGTACAAAATGGGCACGAAGGGAATGCCTTCACGGCTCAGCTCTAGAAACTATACTATGGACTCTTGCTAGAAGAACTGAGTTTCAGGTCTTCCACAGTTCACTCTTTGCAGTCTTAGGCAGAACAGGCAAACGCAGCAGTTCAGTGACAGCTGCTATTTAGGAAACAACAGGAAATCTTCAGCCTCCTATCCCACAAACTGCCAGTAGTAACCCAGCAGAAGGCAGTAGCAGCTTTGCTTCCTCATGGCTCAACAATGAGAGTCCTTTCTCTACATGAAGCCCCAATTTGAGCAATGACTGTGAGGTAAAACACCAAGGAAAAGAGAATCTAGCAAGGCTTGCCTGGGAGCTTTGAAAATCTAGCCCACAAAATGAGAACACAAGGCATAGTCAACATTAAAATACATGGTATTAATATTCTTTGCTACAAACAATTTTGATTCTCTTTTCATCAGGATCAGTCACTAACAGTCATATAGGACTGAAGAGAAACTAAAAAAGGACATCATGAAGCATTAGAGGACAAGGCATGTAAAATTACAATATAAAAGTAGTAGGGCGCTTGCAGCAGAAGTTGTACTCTATGTCAGCAGAAGTGAAATCGTAACTACGCAAGCAATGAATATAATAAAACACATGAAAAAAGCATGGATGGATAAAATGTGCTCCCTGAAGATGCTTAAACTCTTTTTCTTCAATAAACATCTGCATCTGTTACATCATGCTGGCATAGGGCCTGAAAAGAAAATCAGTGATTTAGAGAAAAATTTTAGTCTCTTCTCGAGTAACAACTTCCCTTTCACAGCAATGTCTAACTTGAACCTCCCCACAGTAAAACTAGTAGGTAACCTACTTGACAAGAGTATGCCAAATCAGAGCTCTTTCAAGCTCTCTGACAGAGAGAGCCTGACGCCTCTTCATAGACAGGCTTCTAAAACCGAACAGAAACTCTGAAGTTGGCAAAAAATATGCATCTGAAAGTGCCTGCAAATGAAAGATTACTACATCTTTTTGAACAGCCATAGTATTAAATGACGTCTATCAGCACATACAATACTACTTACATGGCATATTCTTATATTCTTTACCTAAGAGGAAACAGCAAAGGCCCAAATCAACATCTATAAAAAGTCAGATTGACTTCCTAAGCAGTATATAAAGAAGGAGCAGAAAAAATGTAATCTGCTTGCAATTACACAAAGCAGAAGAGACCACAGGGGAAATCCAGTATCTCAGCCACTATATGCCCATCTTTCTTTCCTTAATGGATTTACTCCACACACACTTTCAAAGGACCACGTAAAATGTAGATGGTGTGTAAAAGAGTATTGCTGGGACAGCAGTCAGAAGCTTGCATGAGATGACAACCAAGAACATGACTGTGATTGATGGAACAACTGAGTACATACTACACACAACATCTTACACATATGCTCCCCACAATGGCTCAGTCAAAACCAACGCAAGACAGAAGTTTGTAAGATATTCAGTGAATGTATTCATATTGATAGTGAGAATTCTATAACTTCTCCTGTGTAGAAGGAAAAACGCTTTTCAAGCTTTTAAGGTGGTTAATAGTTACATTTGACAATCACACAGATGAGATCTCTTAAGAACAAGTTTTCCAGGACAATGCAAAGTATTAAGACTATAGTACAAGACCTAACATACCTTAGTATGGCAACCAAAAGGTAAGAAAATCAGCTGTAACATTTACATTGAAATTAATTTCAAGTACAAACAACTAAAAGGATTTATTTCTCTAATGGAACTTACTTTTGTTTTCATTTGGAAGAATCTTACAAGATTTCTCTTCTACATGAGCTTATGCTGATATTACTCTTACTTTTAAAGCAAATACATTTCCAACATTGTGATAATTTAATTAATGGTCTGAATTGACAGAGACCTTCTCGAAAAGGATAGTATTTTTAAGTGTAACATGCCTTACCTTGTAACATCACTACTAGCTTGTTCTTCTTGTTTGGGTTCACATAATGATGCATCTCCGTTACTTAAACTCTCAATCATGGATAGCTCTGTACTGCTTTGTGACATGTCTTTGCATTTACTGAGATTTGCTAATGAAGTCACCACATTTGCCAGTGTACTTAAATCTCCTTGACATGCTTCTACCTAAGGGAAAAGAACAGCTTTTAATTCTCAGTTAATTGGCAGCAGTTAACCTGCAAGAGTCTTTCACATAAATGAAGAGTTGAGCATGTACAAAGATATACCCGTAAGAAAACTGTTTCCAGTACAGGGATAATCACAATACAATCAATTAGACACTGCACTGCATCTAAAATACTAAATACTTTGACATTTTCTTGTAAAAGTAATAGCTATCTATTTCTTTCAGAAAGAATGCTACCAATGGTAAGCAAGTACAGAAACAAGATTTAGCATCTCTACGCACTTGTCAGTCACCAGGAATATAAGACTGCACTAGATTATATTTTTAGCATCTTCCTTTCCTATGTAAATGTGTCAGTAGTAATAGGGTAGGAGAATATCGGAGAAGAAGGAATGCATAAAAAGTCACCTTAATAAGCAAGCAGAAAAATAATTCTGCTGTAGCCTTTTTGGTGTTTATGTCTAACTGCAAGGGAACAAAGTGATTCAGTATTGGATAGCAACTCACAGACACAGTAAGATGTGTCCCACCCTATCCACCAAAAAAAAAAAGAAAAAAAAAAAGTAATTATTACAGACAAGTATTAGCTTGTGCTGTCATACTCCACAGAGCCAGAAAAGTGGAACAGAATAAACGATTTCTGATGGGCCCTTTGCAGAAAGAGCAAGCAAGGCAAAAGGCATGAAAATAGTATGAAGTAATTTAATACCAGCTAGAAAAATACGAACGCTTCCTACTGTGCATATGTAAGGAAGCTACCCCACGGCTTTACTACATCAGTAATCGCAACAAAATGGTAACAAAAGAAAACCAGGTCAGAAACAAGATTGCTGATGAGATAGCTCTTATCAGCTCTGCAAAAAAAGGAGTGATTCAAGAGAAAAAAAATCCAACCGTATTTACAAAATGCACTGTGATAATGCCATGAGAAGTTTTGCGAACACCTCCCTTTCTTAATACCAAAAAAAAGACCCAAGTGTCAGGATTATTCCAACATAATGATTAAAGTAATACAGCCCTTGAAGCTCTCAAAAAATTTAAGGAAGGGCATTTACTTTGTAGTGTTTTCAGCATTTTTACTGTGTGAGGCTAAAGGATTCTTGTGATGAGAAGGCATTTGTAACACTGGTGAATGCTGTTAAGGGGTGTTTTAAATATTAATTTAACCAAATAGAACACCCTTCTCTCCTTACATACACAATTACAGCAATTAGCTCTACTTATTATATCAGTCGTATCATCACATACCTTATCTGGAGTCATCAGCACAGCAGGCTCATTTTTTATTGCAGAGGGATGAATATTAACAAACATTCCTGATTCCAGCAGACCGGTCGATCTGACGGAAACAGCACAAGTTTTAATTTTGATTAATTTTAAAATTGAATTTTCCTTTTTCAGAAGACAGAGATAGCCACTTCTGAGTACAATTTACATACCTTGCTGTTTCATTGTCTGTTACAAAAGTTGGGGTTGCCGCTAATGGACTACGCAGATCTTTCCGAATGTAGATCTTTTCTGTAGAAGCGGCACAGTTAGAAGATTTTTCTCTTGACACTTCAATAGGTTTCCTCTCACACTGTACAGCTACAGAAATAATACCCAACTATTAAATCACATACCAAATTACAGACTAAGAAATAATACTTCTTTTCCTTTAATATTTTATTTTAATAATAGTTCTGAAAAGAAATTAAAAATATATAAAATATATCACATAACCAACAAGCTAACAAGTTGGATAAACAACAGCACACCAATTTGATGAGTTCTAAGTGAAACAATGTAGTAGTCAAAGCCTGAGACCTAACATACGTAACATTTTTGAGTTAAAATGAAGGGAGACATCCCCTCATTTTTAATCTGAATCAACGTGGAAGCTTAAAGCTTCTCATTCTCTGTTTCACTATCCCACACTCTCACTTCCTTTCTAAAGGACTCATGGTACCTTTTTTCATGGATTGTGGGTCTGTTTAGAACCCACATAACTTCATGCACCTAAAGAAGCTTCTCAAGTTAGGACCTTAGACAATTCAGACGGAAAGGTACATTCACAAAGTTCAGTTCAGACCATTTAAGATCGATCTGGGTGACACCCTGACCCACAGTCACTGACTTCAGAGAAGTGGATTTTTAATTTGAATGGCTCAGTGAAACAAGGTGGAATGAATCTGGGCTTTAGCCTACAGATACATCACCTTGCTTTGAACATTAAAATGAAACTTACAGTATTATCCCCTATGGGGAGAGTGTGGAAATGTGAAAAACGTGTAACTAAAGAGAAAAAATTAAAAATTTTTCAAGACAGCAGTAGACTGTGATGCTATTCAAAGTTTTACGATTATAAGTATCTTAAACCCCAAATGTCATAATATCAAGTATTGACAATGCCACTGAAGTCAGCCTGCAACCCACAAATAGTGTGGAACCCACTTTGAAAGTGTGGAAGACAGAGGAAAGTATTTTATCTTCCTTTGGAAACGTGTGCTAGCAGTCTGACTTTGCTGAGAAAAGGCCAAGACTTCCTTAAGGGACAAATAATCCCCACTGAGGGAGCTACAGTGATGAGTTTTTTCCTTTCCTCACCCCATTGAGGAATGAGACTTCTTATCCCCAAACTCAAATCCTCTCCCCTACTCAGTATTTCCCTATAACCGAAAGATTATTTTCCTGCCTTCTGATCCCTAATGCCAGTGATTTTGTTCTGCTTGAAAAGTCTTCTGTGGAGAGGCCTTTTCTTACTTACTGCCAGCTGAACTAGAGGGTAAAGACCCACTTTCACTGCCCCAGCTTTTCCTCCCTTTCTGAATTAATTTCCTCTGTTTCTGATTTCTGCTGACAGAAGCAGGGCTGTAAGGAGGAAAATGTCCACAGAAGTTCAAGAGGGTCAGTAAAATAAGAGCAGGATGACAAAGAGCAGAGAACAAGACCAATACTGTACATACAGCAGCATCACAGTACGAGGTCTGAAGTGTTTGTATTGTGTGATTTTCTGTGTATTTAGTATTCTGATACTGCTGTGATATTGCAATACCACTACATCTAATGTACAGAAAGCTAAAAAGGAACTTGGAATCTGCAGGAATCAGTAAGAACTGAACTTTAGATCATTATGGATCTCTGTCTTGTGAATAACTGTCTCTGCAGAGCTTTGACAGAAATAAACAGCAATTGCCAGTAATCTCAGTTGTGGAAAAAGTGAAAAGAAGGTAGAATTCAAAAATACAGTAGCTTAATTTACACATTAAAAAGTCAAATGGCATGAAAAAAAATGAAGACATGCTTGATATTTGCCACGCAGGAGTAACAATTCATTCACTTCCATCACACGGAATGTGCTTATTAAGTTTATAAAGCAATCTGCATGCTTGAAAGCGTTCTGTATTTCTGATACACCAAACTTGTACAATTCGTTAAACGAAAAAGATACAGTGATTTAAAAACATGTAATCAAGATAACAATTTGTATTTATACAAAGCATATCTTTGTAGCACAAAGTAGCAGCCAGGTATAGTATTTTTCTCTTATTCAGACTTACAGTCTTGTTTCATCCCAAAGGCAATGCATCTCTGCAGCCTACAATACTGACAGCGATTCCGGTGGTGTTTGTTAATGACACAGTCTTTTGTTCCTCGACAGGAATAAACTAAATTCTTCCGTATACTCCTTTTAAAGAATCCTTTGCATCCCTCACAAGTTACTGCTCCATAATGACGTCCTAGTTACAAAATAACAGAAAACATGACATTAATTTTACAGTGTAATATTATTTTTTTAGACTTTATATTTATTGGAAACAAAGTATTAGCTATTTTACCCAGAACACTCTTTTTGCCCATTTGTTGCAGATCTTAAAATATATTGGGGCTATAAAACATCATAAAAAAGCAAGTGAATCATTTTTCTAGTTCAAAGAACTTAAAGATGATTTACAAACAGGCAAGTTGCTTATTAAATTCCTTCCTTATCTGTTGACAGTAGTGTTAAAAAAGGCTAAGAAAACAGGTTAGCAAGAACACAGCAAAAAATATTTTAATTTATACATTTCTCTAGAAATTTTTCTTACAGACAAGCCCTGTGATTGCTCATTACAAGTTCAGCTGTTGAAATTGTATGCATTAAATCTAGTGGAACCATGAAAAGAGCAAACAAGGCAATTGACAGCAGTAGGGAATCACTTCAAAGCTTTACTTTCACCTTTCATTTTCCTAACAGGGAAATGGTACATCCATAGTTATTGCAGTAAAATGTCAATGGAAAAATAATCTAGAATAGCTACAACTTTTTATTGAAGACCAGTTCTGTGAGTTTTCTGTATAATACAGAAATTTCTAAAACATACTACAGAAAGTAAGTTTTAAAATTATTTTTAGAAATAAATTATTCTGATATTGCATAAAATATAAACATTACTAAAAAGTATTAATGAAGGCATGCCTGGCAGTTACAACAGTCTTAATTTATTAATCCTTAAATTACCTACTGCACATTACAGAAATCAATCTCAAGACATAATTTAGGAGGAAACATATTTGTAGATTCTTTCTGGAAGTTTCTAGAAATTCTGACAGATTTTCTAGATTCCTTTAGCACAACCCTTTTGCCACTACTAAAATGTGACATTTCAAAAGCATCATATATATTAAAAGAATAATGCGTGAAACATTTTAGTGGCAGCTGGATTATGAATATTCATTCTGCAAAGTACCAGGGCTGCTTCTTCACCTACTCTTTGACGTCGCTTCTTGGATTTCAGCTTGGAAGTGCTTGCAAAACAGTTTTCATGACATCACTTGTCACATGGGAGGCTCCCCAAAACCTGCAGCTGCTTAAAGAAACATGGCACTCTCCCCAGATTCCTTACCACTGCTCAATATTCCAAGGCCAGCACAGGAGGAACTCCTCCAGGGATCTCCAGCCCTTCACTGGGGAGTGCGTCACAGAAGTTTTAACAAGTAGAACACACCAACCAGATCTTTGCCTTAAGTTTGGCAGAAATTTGAGATGGGTGAAGTCTCACATGTATTTAGAGCCCTAGCAACTGTATTTTTTATGTTAAACTTTGCCAATTTTTTGAAAATAAATTTTAATTCATTTTATTTTCTAGGAAGTTTGCTCCTTGCTGAAGGGCTGCAGGCTCCTCACAAGTGGAAATGGAGGGGCAGGCACTGACCTCTTCACTCTGGTGACAGGACCCAAGGGAATGGCATGAAGCTGGGCAGGGGGATTTTAGTTTAGAAGCTAGCAAGAAGGTTCTTTACCCAGTGGGCGGTTGGGCACTGGAACAGCTCCCCAGGGAAGTGGTCACAGCACCAGCCTGGCAGAGTTCAGGAAGGATTTGGACAATGCTCTCAGGCACATGGTGTGACTCTTGGGGATGGCCCTGTACAGGGCCAAGAGCTGGACTTCAGTGATGCTCGTGGGTCCCTTCCAACTCAGGATATTCTATGATTCTATGTAAAACAACAATAAATCTTATCCATGGATACTAGAGTACCATTTAATGTAATTCTCCACTGCATGTATAGAGGTCTATATATGTATATCCATACAAACTACTATATAGCTTGAGAAGAATTTTAAACTGCTTTTAGAAAATTGCACCACCTTAAAAAAAAGAAAGAAAAAAATAAATACCTGATGCTTTGTCTCCACATACAACACACAGATCAAACACTTTATTTAGGCCCTGTTCATTGGGGGAGTTGTCTGTTAAAATCTGAAAAAAAATGTGAAAGAGTTTAATTTTTCTTTATCTTATCATCTAGAAATAGTAAAATATGCTTGTAGTTTGCCTGTATGACAGGGGACTAAATCTACAAAGTATCATGTTTTCTTGATTTCTTCTAATAGCCTTCAGAGACACAAAGTAGCTACCTGCCATGCTACTGCAATCCCTTCAGGAGGGAACATAAGTATTACTTGTAATGCTGAGTAGAATTCAAGATTTCATTTATCTAAATACTACTTCTGCAAAATGGATGGACATTTTGAAAACCTTTCAGCATCTGCATATTCTTACCTTTTGTTCAATTTTATGTTGATATACTAATGACTCATCCATAGTACAAAAGAGACTAAAGGATTAAACATGGAAGAAAAATATCCCTTGTAAAGCCTACTAGAGCTACATTGAAGTTTATTAACTCCTTTTTCTATAATACATATAAATATGGACCAAAAGCAAATGTCAGCTGAACACTACCATTAACTACCAATGGGTATACAGCTTGGCTTTCAGTAACAGTTTGACATTATTAAGGTGTTCTTGTCTTGTCTCATTTATCTCTGGTACCTGTAAAGCTTTGTTAAGCACATGATTTTAGAATCCCAGTACTACAGGGTAGGCACAAGAACCATCCACTTAATCTTTGAAAACTATCCCACTGCAACATAAATAAAGCACAGCGAAAGTCCATTTAAAAAAGGAACACATAAATCACAAGTAACAACCAAACATCATCTTGACATAAAAAAGAAAAAAATATTCTTCTCATTAAAAAGAGAATATAGTTTAGAAGACTGAAGAGTTTATCATTTCTACTGTGTCTTAAAGGGAAGCCAGACTCCTCATTCTTGCTTCACATATTCAGAACAGGGCTTCTGATAAAAAGGGAAATAACCAAAACAGAAAGTAGTCTGTCTTCTACAGAGAAAATTAAGAAATTGCACTTTTTAGAGTCTGAAACATAGTACAGATGATCTATGTAGGAAAGTTTTAACAAGCATACTTCTTTCTAGCTAGCCTTGTTAGCAATACTGTCTCCAAGATTTATCTAAGTTTTCTTAAAAAAACCACCAACTTTTAAAGAAAAATAATATTGATGAGTTAACAGAATATTAACCTTTTGATCCTTCAAAATTTCCAGTATAAACATTATGTATTTTCGTGATATTATATAAAATATATATAAACAAATTCTAAGTCCTTCCATAAATTAAAGCTGCACTGAAATGGGAAGTTCCACATAAGGAAGGACTACAGAATTGGCCCATGAGGAGATAAAAATCCCAGACTCAGAGAACTCATTAAATGACCTTGAAGAATAAAAATGAAGAATAAAAATTGATTATTAATATGAAGAAGAGCCCCTGAAGTTAAAACAGATGATGGGAGAAAGGGTCTTGCCAAATGAGTCAATGTAAAGATAAGATGCAATAACAGAGACGTTTTTGGCAGAACAAACAAATGGGCATTTCAAGTGAAGGCTACAGAAGAAGAAAACAGATGAAATTGCAGACGGAAAGATCATTTGAGGGAGAAAATACAAAAGATCCCAAAGAGGATGCAGGTGAATAACAAATGAATGGTATTCTGTAGTTCATGAACTTTTAAATGGAGAAAGGAAATCTCTACCCATACATATCAGCGGACACCAGAACAATTTAACTAAAGTGACAGAACACTCTGCTGCCTCTCAAACTGACACAATCAGAACTACAGCTTTGAATTTTTTGTAGATTTCCTCTTTTCCTGAATTTTGCCTTTTAAACCAGAGTGGCACACTTCTCATCTCTCTTAAGTTGTCTTTGAAAATAATTTTTATGTGGATTACTCATATCCCACAGGTTTATATTTTTTGTTGAGGCTTACCTAAAATACAAAGTGTATGATAATACTAAGCATGCTTCAACGCCTCTCAATAGGATTGGCTTTTGCTACTGGTCCCCTATTCACAGTAATCAAATTCTTTGGAGCAAGGACCTAAGATGTCCATTTGCAAAGAACTGTGAGTTTCAAAAACAAAAGTATTATATAATACAGAGATTCTTTCAAGCTTACACAACATGTGGGTAGTGAATCAGAGTGGACTGGCTCACAGAAGAGCACAAACTGAATAGTTGAGGGGTCTGCAGCTCAGAAGAGATTACTTGAAAGAGGATATTGTAGTGATTTATAAACCCCCACACAAATCCTTAATAGTATCTTATAGTGCAAGAGACACCTAATTAAATACTTCTCCCAGATGAACAAATCACCTGAAGTATTCTTTGTACGCCATACAATACTAGAGGATATTATACACACTAAAGCTTACATGGTCTATATAAATAACAAAAAAAGGTTGTTTAATAGCAGCTATCAGATATGATGGTCTTACTACAGTCTCCAAATCAGGACATTGCTGTGTATCATCAGCTAATGGAAGTAAAAGGATATGCTCAGAAAGATCATTATTTACTTGGCCAGCTTTTAATATCTTTCCTCAAGCACGTGTTTACGGTCATAATGTTTAAGTGTTTGATACGGCACTAACTGGACGGCAGCTATCTGAATGTTGTCTGGCCTACCCGTGATGTACTTTAACAGCACCATAAATGTGTGTAGGTGAATTACATGCAGTAACTGTACTCTACCTGGAGTGTAGTAACCTCCTACTTCATACTGAAGGGGGTCACATCTACCAAGTCTTCTTACATATTTTTAACATTCTTCACATCAGTGCCATCCCATCCTTGCCAGGCTGAGGATGTGGGACAGAAAGTTTGGAAGCTGGAGGACAGCAGCTAAGGAAATGGCACATATAATGTGCATGGGAGTAACGTGCACTGGAGACCAGTTTAGGGAGTTACAACCATGGCTAGTTAGAGTACCACATTAATAAACCCAAAATCATTAGTGTTATTTTCTCATCCCCATCAAGTAAGATATTTCCCTACTACGTGCCCTACTAAATAGTCTGAGCAACTACCCTGCACTACAATTCACACAGCTGAACAGCAGCTGCAACAGTATACAAAAAAGAAAACGAGCAGAGGGAAATGTTAAGTGATAAGGACAATGGAGAAAAGAGTACGTTTTTCAACAATACATGAAAACAGATGGAGAGTCAATGAGCAGAAATAAAGGACTGTTGGCATGGCAGGATCTAGAAATTACAATAAAAATAACTGTATTCTTTCTAATGTCATGAGCCAGAGCATAAATTTTAAAAGCAATAAATTTACTAAAAAAAGATTTTCGTATTTTCTAAGTATCCACAATGAGTCGTAGTGCAAGGAAAAGTAGACCTTAAATAAAAAATCAAAAAGGAGAACCCAGACAGACTTATTCGGAAATAAAACATCTTTTCTTATCCCATTTGAATGAAAATTATGAAATAAAGTGGATTATCTACCTGGATGTGTTGTGCAGATATATCAGGGGATGCAAAAAACAGTTGGTTGACACCTGTAGCATCTGGAGTTGCTAGGATAACTTTTCCTGGAGTGGAATCTTGTCTGGCAAGGATCACCTTGCTTGGGGTAGAGCCATCATGATTTGTTAAGATGAACTGCTTGCCTGCTGAGCTCTGATCAAGTGCTGTAACAATCTGAATCTTCTGGCCCGTCTGCTGATCTGTGACAATCTAATAATACATTTATCTCAAATTGTTATGGTAATTTAAGTTAACTTTTGGACCCAATCCGGGCACTTGAAGAAAATGGGAATTTTGCCTTTCACATTTGAGAAGCAGGATCATCTTCCCCTCCATCACACAAGAGAGAATTAAACTCAGGTGAAAACTTGTATTTTCACTGTATTTGAAACACATTTCATTCAAAGGTGTTTGAAGTCAAAACCTGAGTTCGCACTCAATTTTTACAACTGGCGCATGCTTTTACAACACTACTAAAACTCTTGACAATTCTAGCATCCAGAACTCAAAATCCTGAATTCACTGCATATTATATGAAGTGTTTGCAGCACCTCCAAGGTTTATTTACTTAACAAAAAACCTCTTAAAACCACAAATGTAGATGTCCAAGTGAAAAAAGTAAGCATCAAACAGCAGGAAAAGCATTTATATTGTTGCACCTGTATATACATTTTAGACTTCATTTTGTGGGGACCTTTTTTAATATATAGATTTCTAAACGAAATACGTGAAACAGAATCCCTTTTCCTGCCTTTTTTTCTTTTCTTTTTTTAAGGAAAAGCTGATTTTTTTTTTATAATCAATAACAGATCTACAGACTGGTTTTTTCCATTTTATCCCTATTTTCAAGCACAAATACCGCAGAATTTTATTAAATAATCCTCCATTTTCTGCCAACTTTGTAAAACGTTATAATCCTCAGAGAAAATAACCATGACTTTATATATATAGCATTATAAATCTCACTTTTAGTCACTTCATTTCTCCATCAAAATGCCTTTACGGAAAACTGCCTGGTTTATTCTGGAGACTAAGGGGAATTATCCTACAAAGACTGTTTCCTGCAAACTATTTTGAATTCCAGATCAATAAAATAGCTCCTATTAAGTTTTTTTTTAAACTATAGCCAAACTTTTATGTTTATCTACATATCTCCAACATCCAGATTATAGATATGAATTTTATTTTTCTTATGAATTACATTTACTTCATTGTCTAACACTTACCATAACTAGTTCCACAGTAATTGGGGTGTCAATATTAATTATATTTCCTAGGTGGAGAACCATGGCACAAAGAAACTGAACAAGGCATAATTTCACATGAGTTTTCTATCAACTTTGCTACTGCACCTTCACAACAGGCTTATTACTTTCTCTAAATGCTCAACACCTGTGTATAGTTTACATTTTAAAAAGATAAGCACGGATGCGTATCCAATTTCAGCAGTTACAAAACAATACTGCCACTTCCAAATATTCAGAAATCACGAGTTTCAAAATACAAAAAATGAATGAGTTTCCTTCAGGTGGCCTTGTGCTCTTAACATTTTAATGGATCAGATTTCAACTTTTTTCTCTGCAAAATATGATTAAAAGCTTATCTAAAAGAAAAGTGCAGGTAAAATGATAAAATTCTAAATGCTAAAGAACAAAAATTATCATGGGATTTGGGGTGTAGGGTGAGAAAACAATGCAAAAACATGATAATAATTATCAACATGATTAATTTTCTGTTCAGTTTTTCATATATCCACGTCTGGGACCCCAAATGGCTACAGTAGTCTCTTATTTCTCCTTTTAATTCCTTTATGTTGGTTCTATAGTCTTTAGAAGGCAAACTTCCTTACCCTTTTCATTTCCTTCTTTCCTTAATTTCCTTTTCCTTGTTCCATGTTCCTTAATTTACAATCTTTATTTCTCCTGTGTAATTTTTCACTATTTTCAAAGTAGCTGATATTCCATTCCCCTTCTTTCTGAACACATCTGTTTTATTTGGATTAGGAGAAATCCAGTGTATGTTATCCTCAACAAGGCGCATACATGTACAAAAGCCAAACAGACAGAACACTGTGCTGTTTTTCTGAATTTCCAGACCTCCTCTTTGAAAGACACTCTTACCTAAAATCTGTCTCCCTATCAAATCTTAAATGCACAACTGCGTGTACCTCAAGAAAGGTATACACTTGATCTAGCTAGGCTTATACAAAGTATACTCAAAACCCAACACGTCCCAAACAGTGAAGACACAAACTTGAACTACAGCTGAAATTATTTTTGGGATATTTATATTAAGTTATTTTTTTCCTATCCTAGTCTGTGTAATTAAAAGAAAAATATATGTACTTGCTGATAAATATGGCAGGACAGTAGGCAGAAGAAGCACTGCTACTTCACACAATTCACTTCACCTTCTATTTAACAGTCCGAACTCCGCAATTCTAGGAAGATGCCCAGGTAGTTTTCACTACATGATATAGTAGGTATAGTGTTATGTTAATATCCATACAAAGCTATTCAACCTGCACAAGTGGTTTTGGCAGCTCACAAGCATTTGATCACTAATAGAGGTGTAAGAGAAAGCAGTTTAAGCAATTAAGAACGTTCTGTTTGCAGCTGACCTCTTATGGCCATACACCTGCAAAAACTCCACCTAAATCGCAATGGGGACACTGAAAAGTGGAGCAGTTCACCATAGTACAACAACTTGCAATACCTAAATGTCAAGATAAGAGAAAAAAATAATCAGAGAGAAGAAAAGCACTTATCTTCTGAAGAGAATCCATCAGGACTCAGTGACAACACATTATCTTTCTTAATAATCTGAAACTCAATATTGCTAAAATGATAATGTTATAAAACAGGAATACTTCAATTCAGGATTGACTGCATAAAAAATACACTGCCCTCACGTATTTCATTTAAGCACCCTGATGATAACATAAGATACTATTTTCCTTTATTGCTTTTAAGGCTTGTCTGTTAACAAGTTTTGACTTCCATTTGAACATCATTTCAATAAATTAAACACCTCAATAACTGTGTTCCTATTTTAGAAAAAAGAAAGTGTCTAAACACAGACAACTAATACACCTGTTTATAACAGCCAATTTTGTGCAGAAATGCCTGTTGAACAAATGTGACATTCATCTTTTCTCCCAGAACAAATACTAGCACTCCTCAAAAAGAGTGACTAATGAAACATGTTTTAAAGAACCTTTTACTGAGGATTTTCTATTTCAAGATTTCAGATAATTAGGTGCATTTAATCATAATAAAGCAAAAAAAACTGATTGAAAACATATATTCAAAATTAATCAATCTAATATTTATTGTGGATATTTCACTGAGATACACTTATTCCTACAAACTACTTTGCACTTAACATAAATTCTTCTCTGAGCAAAGTTTTTATTACTAAGTTTGATACTGGTGATATGTTTGTAGATGTCTTTTGCAGAAAGGATGCCATTTGACTGAGCGTTGTTCCACACATATCAACAGACAACAACCAAAGTGCTTACCATCCATTTTGAAGACAGAATTAATGAGCACGATGCAAAAAGACAAGGGACAAAGTAGCTGGGTAAGAAACAAGTGATCTTCCAGCTACAGAGGATGTGAAAAACTACATAAAAGTCCCTGTCCCGAGAAATACAACTATACTACATTGATTGTATTTGCAGTAACTAGCCTAACCAACAGCAGGTCTCTCCCACAAGAAGCTGTCACAGAAAGTTTAGAAGTCTGCCACTGGCTGTGAACCAACAGTACTGTTCAACAGTAAAGGCTCATGGGCTTCTGTGTCGTCGTCTCATGATGCTGAATTTATAGCCAATGGCTTCACACTAAAGAGATATTATAGCGTACAGGTATTGATGATGAAAATCAAAGGTAAAGAAGTGGTGGTTAATTGATGAACACAAATTAGTTAATAAAAGGTACAGCTGTACACAAAGTGTAGAAAAGGAGGGGAGGTAGCTGAAAGAATGAAGACCTACTGGATAGGTAAGACTGATACCACGACTAGAGCACATGTGGGAGTAATAAATCTAAAAAAACTCCATCATGGAAGGGGGGTGGCTGTGAAGAGCCTTGGAAGGTTGAAAGCTTGAACATAATGCACCAAAACAGGAAAAAAACAGAGGACAATGTTTCAGAGTGAAGCTGGTAAAAGAAAAAGCAGCCAAGATTATGCTAGCAGCTGGCTTAAATGTGTGGGTTTGTATGAACAACATATATCTGAGAATATTTTTTGCATTTATTCTGCAGTTGATATTTTTCTCTAGGATGAAAATTAAAAATAAAACGTTTCCAAGTACTTGCACTGACTTTTAAGGCATAAAATATAAAATTTCATTCCCCAAATCTTCCTAGTCTCCATATACATATTTCTGTGTTGATTTAAGTACTTACATTGCCAAAACCTTTATACCTTCACTTCAATGGGAGATTGTTAACTGGCCAGGCAATGGATTATAATACCAAGGCATATAACACGGGTTGGGACAACCAAAAACCAGTATCCTTCTCAAACATTAAACTTCCCTGCACATTTTCATGACTTCAAAGATATAATGCAGTATTTCACTCCTCACTTTGCTCCAAAATGTAGAAAAACTCCAACTTAGTTGAACTACCAAATGTACCAAATATTCAGCTTTCAAGGAATAGTTTCATTACATTGTTGCAAAAAATATTTTCTGTTCAGTGATTTAAATCTTTTGTAATGTTAAAATTCTTATGAGGAAAAAAAAAGGAAAAAAAAAAGGGAAGATTTGAACAATGTTTTATTCCTGTTCATATAGAAAGGGTCTCTGCCATCCAGGGCTGAATATTTACATTAAAGCAAGTAAAATGATACAAATAAAAAAGAACTGCATGTGAAAACTGGCAGAAGCAAATAGTTCATCTCTGCTTTTAAAATGCATCAGATGAAGCATACCTGTATACGCTGTGATAAGGAGAGGCCTGAATCTGCAGGGACAATCTGTATTCGTTGTGCTGTCCCATCCATTAGTGTTTGTGTAACAGCTTCCTGGGAATGTGGAACCTAGAAAGAAGAAACAAATATAATGGACTGACAATGGATATACTATTTTAGTGGATCCACTACCATAATGGATTAAACCTTAATGTTTCATCAACTTCGAAGTTCTCTGAACAAGGCTAAGGAAAGTGTGACACTCTTACTCTATAAAGAATGCAAATGCTTGTAATCTAATTTAACAGCTTAATTTTTCTAATGAGAAAATTAGGCTTTAAACTCATTTTGAAATACCTTCCAATGTGAAATTTATAAACACTCTAAGTAAACAATTAATTGTTGACAAGTCCATGTAAGTCAATCCAACTGGATATTTACTACAGTTGATGTTCATGAGACACAATACCTATTATCATAACTGTGCTATGTTTCCACTAAATGTACTTAATAGTTCACTTGGAGTGACTGAAGTTTTTTTTGTACAGAAACACAGCAATTGGCCATTTCAGTTCTGTTTTTCTGTTAAAGAATTCTATACTGGAGAACTATTAACAAAGGTAGAGAAAATTAATAAATTGCATACAGTTGGCAAGTGGTGTATCTTATATTAAAAATCTCTGTGTGAATGCTCTTAGACAATTCATGGAAGTGTTTTAACAATTATTAATATTTTTTAAATTCTTCACATCCTACAGGCAATGGCACACGGAAGATATTATTCACTATATTGCCTATCAATAAAAATTAAGGACAGCTGCTATTTGTAGAGGCTTTATCAGAAAGGCCAGATTTTTTGCAGTACAAAGAGAATTCATCTTCACAGAATTTACAGACACCTTCAAACTGAAATTTTTGTCTTAAATTCCCAGGTAACTCCAAAAGCTTTTTGCTGCTCACAAAGTGCCTGTAAATCTGTTTTAATAATACTTCCCAATATTTACACCATTATACAAATACTCCTCTGCACCTGAATCACCCTCTGCCCCTCCCAATTAATATAAAGAATATATACGTACACTGGAGTAAAGGTACTGTTTCATATCAGGTTGTGAGGGCTTTTTATTCCTCCTGGATCAGATTCCTGATTTTGTAACCATACCATCATCTAAATGCTAATACCAGCAGATACAAACAGGCCAGAACATGCAGCTGGAGGTCAGTATGACAGGTGGACAGGGTGGCAGGTAAGACTTCCCCTTAAAGCAGCAATACAAGCTCCCATCCACCTATGTTGATTTTGAAATTTTGCCCAAAAAGGTGTTACTTTTGGCAGCAGTCTCATAATCTACTTGCTCCTCTTCCTTCAGCTGGGTAGGTAAAACTGGCTGGTTAGTCATTCTGTGATCTGGAATAGGACACCCATGCAGGTTGAAAAGCAGCCCAGCCAACAGACAGACAAACAAAGGCTATTCTTAGCACAGATCAAACCTTCAGCCCAGATCTCCACAATGCTCAGAAGCAGATGCATCAGAGCAAATGAGTGAGGTGAAGCTGCTGGGGAGATTGCTTAAGCTGCCAGCATCATCAAAAGATATGCTTGTCAAACTACTGCCCAAGCCATTTCTGGATGCTGCTTTCTAAAAATACCCTATTTTTCTGACTACAAGTACTTTCAAACAATTCATCCACTTCTTTGCTCAAGTAAAGGACAAAAACTCCTCATTATACGGCAGCATTTTCAAGAGAGGTACTTTCAAGCACTAAGATTCTGCATCAGCCATTCAAAATGACAGGTACACATGGCGACTCAGAAGCGATCAAAGTTTTATGTGCATTTATCTTTGCTTTACAAAATAAGCTACATATTGCAGAACTGTTTTACATTTGCTCCCTTAAAATGTCATGATCCACATGTTGCATAAGGTAAAACTGCTCTTTAACCCAACAAAATGTCAGGTTGACAGTTGTATTTTTATGCAGAATACAAGTTTTTTATTGCAGTTAAAAGAAAACTGGTAAGAGTAACAGCAAAATTTGTTAAAAATATTATTTTGTATATGTGCGACAGACTGTTTCAACAAATATGTAGCTTTCCTCTGTTACAGTAAACTGGCAGGACTGTGGAAAGGAACCACCATACACTTAGTGTACCCAGCCACAGATTAAAGAAAGAAGAATGCTGCAGGCTCTCGGCAGGTAGCTCCCTACATGAATCAAGAAATGTGATCTTGATGCAGAAATAGGAATTATCTTGCACTGAGCAAGAGATGACTAGTAGATGGCAGAATCTGAGAAACGATAATGACTGCATAATGCCCCATATAGACAGGGTTACATTTTGCTTTAATGGTTTGCTCTCAGGCAAAACATCCTAAATTAACAAAAACACTTTTGTGAACACAATTGTAAAATTGTTTGTGATAATTTTGTGATTTAAAATGCTTCATGAACAACAATTAATATTATAAAGAAATCAAACCCTATGTCACAAAACACTTCTATTTCAATGGGACACAGAAGCATTTTCCATTCTCCTCAATATAGGAACACCTTTTCCTTTCAGATCTTTTTCCTTTCAGGTTCTACTCATGTAGATTTTTCTTGTAAATTCAATTAAAACTCCTTCAATGTTCGAGAGAATTATAAATGCTAGCAAAAATACTGATGAAGTTCTCTAGAACTTAAACTATGATTTTTCAGTGCTTACAGTGATTAGGAATGCCACCAAGCAATTACAGCCTGTAGGAAGATAGGAAGATAAGTTATTACATGAAGGCCCCTGTGAGACTGCTTTCCTTGCTGACTCCACCTTTCAGGCAGCACATTCATGCATGGGATGCACCTTTGACAGTAATTTTGGCTAAAGGAGTCCCAGCTTGCACTGCCCTCGGTGATGCTTTTCAATCCTTCCAACCACATGCCTGGTCGGACTGCACCTTGTATGAAATAAGGACACTGACCACAACCAAGAGGGAGATGACCTTCCTCCACTATCCTGTAATTCATTCTTTTTCTAGTTTTGTCCACCACATGATGACACACAGAGCTTACATGAGCAAGACTAGCGTAGCGTGAGAATAAGTGGCTAAGTGAGGACTGGGGAATGCTTAAGCCGCAGTGCTGCCAAATATGGTGTGACCGTCTCAGACACAGTAAAACCCTGCTAAAGGACAAACCCTAATCTACACTGCTGACAAAACAACAGCCATGAAAACTGCAGAGCTATGATTTCACCATGAACAGGAACAGCCAACAGCTCTCTGCAGCACTGCACCTTCACTCTCTCTGTTTTTTCCCCTGCCTTTCTTTGGCTACCAGCCATCTTCTTTGTGCTGGCTCTGGTACTCACTGGAGCCTTCTCAGACTCCACTAAACACTAACCCAGCAGAAAACCTTCCACTTGTTTTGGCTGAGTTATTAGCTTGCTGTTGGTGGGGAGAGTAAATAAGGTAAGAAACAGAAAAAGGATGGCCTCTCTCCCATGGTACTGAGATATTAAGTCAGCTCAGTGTCTCCTGGAAACACATTATGAAATTGACAAACAATCCCTGCAGAGGCTAACACCATCATCACACCCTCCTCTGAGTGGAATATACACTTCAGCTAGATTTGAATAGCTTTGTACTGTCAAAAAGAAACAAATTTAAACAGGAAACACAGCGCTACTTAGACTCAACAAAGAATTACAGTCCCAAAACGAAACTGCATTAAACATGCATTCTCACCTAATAAAGAGGACAAGTAATAAAAAGAAAACATCATACATCCCATAAATCACTTATGTCCTTTTGAGACAGACTTACCAACACTCAGATGCTACAATAAAAGCTGAGAGAATTTATTCAGAGTAAAATTCACCATCCTATCCCCCACTCCAACCTTTCCATCTGAAATCAAGGCTGAGAGGAAATAGAATTACTTGAGAAGTAGGTCTATGTCTTGACAAGAATCCAAGAGTGGGTATTTCAAGCTCAAAAATAACATTTATTTAAGATAAATAAATTACTGCCACTATCTAATTTGAAGTGGTGCTAATTTTAAATAGTCTGTGCTATGCTGAAACTTTCTAGATAACTACATCCACAGTCCCAAACTATGTGTGCATCCCTGGCAGTTCTCTGGCTGCAGTACACAGATTCTGCACACAAGTCACAGAGAATGCGAACTAGAGATTTCCAGTTTCTGCACTAGAAATCTGCAGAAACAAGACTTCAGTCTTTCTTTTGACACCTACCAAGCCCATACATCTTACAGTGAAGAGCATGGCAAAAGTTTACTAGTAAAAACAAAAATGACAAATGAAGCAATTACATATAGTTGGAAAGTAAAAGCTTTGTCGTGACTTTGGTAACCAAAATTGAGTGAAGCAATTACACAACCACATGGCTCTCTGAAAACCACTTGAGGCCCAAACAGCAAGCTGAACAGCTAGTGACTTACTGGAAATGCTACTAGATTTTTCTTCATTTCTGTGGGGTGAACTTTGGCAAAGAAGACTTTGCAGTATAACTTTAAAACGGACATAGTAAGTTCTTCTGCCTTCTGGGGGAAAGTGTTCAGAAGCCTTGTCTGTACTAAAAATTTTCTCTTGTGATTCTGGTTTTTACATATCAGTCATTTTGTTTTTCAATTTCTCTTAAATACGACTCAAAATTTATGTACCTCTCCCATTTGCTGTTCAAAAATTTGATGGGCCAGATCCTCTATGGTTGCCATGATCTTTAATCACCAGAATTTCCTGTCAAAGAAAGGAAAGAAGATGCTTAACATCTGTAGTCTCAAAAGTAAAAATATCTTAGGGAAAATATAGTTCCCATAAGTGCATTCACAGTTTCATGGAGATGACATCCCTGCAGAATTTAAAGTTTGATTATACCATAAAAGTAATTAACTTGCTACTTGAAAACTTTGTATTGTTTTATTCAAATAACTCACAGAGACTTCCTATTTTTCCTGTTCTGCTTTTCCAATGAGCAACAACATAGTAAAATCCCTGTGAGAACAGAAGTCTATTACTGACCATGACTTCAGCAGGGACATATTTAACATCTTAAAAAACTGGATCACAGTTTTGTTAATGCAAATCAAGAGGGGAAAATCTAACTTCTTCTGAACTCATACAGATTTTTTAGTACTAACAGGAGTGCTTCAAGGTCAATTTTGTGATTAATAGGAGGCAGTACTCGGGACACAGAAAATAAGCATTTAAAAAATTGCTGAATTGTTATCAATACTGTAGCTACAAGCCCAAATCTTCATAAGGAAGAATTTTGTGGGGTTTAACACACATTACTACATCAATACAGTATAAAGGATTCAGATACATGCCTTGTTTATTTGGGTATTGAGATACAAATATTCACAAGGCAGTACTTAATAGGAACACACACAAATTATGAAGCACCATATAATCAATTTTACTGACAACAGCTCTATTAAAAACACTGCAATACCTACTCCTTACATGAACAAAGACAGTACTCTAACACCATTTTTCATTCTTTAACTTTTCTGGAACTGCTAGGAACTACCTCCTCCCCAGTGAATCTCTAAACCTCCCCAATGAGCCATGAAAATAAAAAATTTCACTCATTTTAAAGCTAATTCTGCTCTTAAAATTGGAAAGAAATCTCTTTCGACTAGAGCAAGAACTGCAGGCCTTAGAGGTGTGTGCAATGGTATACTAAAGCCTAATCAATGTGTGAAAAGGGAAACAAACATAAAATATCTGGCCACTGTAGACAATTCTTAATCACCCACTAGCACGCTGCATTATTAGTTAAATTAGGACAAAAGATGACAGGCATGCATATAGAAATATGATACCAAAGCTTATGCTGAAAAGCATTATCTCCTAGAAAGATCTAGTAAGTGTCAGCATCCTTGCAGGAGCACTCTATTAGCTCACTTCTGCATCCAGTGAGCTACAGCACAATCACTATTCAAAGAGCACTTAGAATTTTCAAGGCAGATAATGTGTCTTATCAATGTTTTCTTCTTTCAAATAAAATACTAGCAACAAAATATTGCATTGTTTATATATACAGCGTCAGAAATGAGTGCTACCTCATTACAAAGTAACAAAAAAATGACTTCGAGGAATTACTTTGCACCGGCTGGTTAGTTCTCCTAAGTCACATCTGACTGCCCACACACTCAAGATGTATTAGCAAAACAACTTAGCTTGAAGACTGAAAGTGACTTAAACTGACATGTTTTACCTTGGAGTAAAGCAGTGAAGGAATACATATGTATTCAACTATGATCCACCACTCCTAAGGAAACTAGCTCTCAAAGGGGCACAAACCATTAGAAGTGAATTTTTGAAACTTATCTAAGAGATTAATTTGAACTACACTTGCATGAACTTCAAGTGCACAAATGAGACTGAACTCTTATGATGAAGCGGAACTTGGAGAAAGGTTGAACCTGTCCTACCTCTTCATGCTGTCTGGAACAAGGAAAAGGAGATTCAACCTATGGATGCAGAACTACCTGTCAAAGCTAGACAAATCTGAGCTTGAGCACGTGAGGCATGCACACAAATGGAAGAGGAATGCACTCACTATTATTGACAAGAATTTACATATTAATCATATGAGATTTTATATTTTGACATTTGCACTTTCAATTTGCACAAACATTCAGAAGGAGGTTCTTTTGTGTGTTGGTTGCTTTAACTCAGTGATCCCTAAACAGAAGGGCACTGACAAAACCAGTATTTGTAACACCAATGCTCTGTACTAAAATATCTTCATTTAAATCACCTCCAATAAACCATGCAAATTTGCTCAGAAGAGCATGTATAATGGTGAAAAAAATCACCTTCAATATTTCAATTATAAACTTTTAGACAGCATTTCATGTTGCAGCTCAACTATTGAAATGGAGAGCTGAAATAGGTTTTCCTATCCCATTTCCCATTTTTGGTTTATAATTTCATCTCTTCATGCTCTGGCATACACATAATGCCCTGAGAAATCAGTTCAAGCAACTGAACTGGCAGAAACATATTTCTTACTTGCTGAGTCAGGGAATAGTTTCAAAAGCAATGTGAACAGAATTTACAGCTCAGGCCCAGGAAGGAGGTCCTGATCACCCTGACCAAGCTGGGGTGATTTTGACCACACAGTAGGAAAATTCAACTCACTAAAAGGACAGAAAACTCCACTGGCAGAAATGCACCAAACGTAATCTAAATAAACACATTGAACTGATTTCCTTTGCAGTCACATTCATTCTATCGAAAAAACATGTTGTTATAAGTCAAGAGAGGGAAGAAAAGTAGGAAGATTAAGGAGGAGGTACACCTCCATTTCCATTGTTCGTGGTGGGAAGCTGATAATTCAGTTGAACTGCACTATGAAACCGTACCCTTTGCTTTTGGCCCAGCCAGCTGCCTGATCCAGCTCACCCTGGAGTCAGACAAGCCCACAGCCAGCTGAGTGAAGCAGCAAGGTCACCTCTCTGAGGAGCAGCTATGTGCTAAGCTGCCCATCTTGCTCTGGGAACAGGGAAGCAGGACAGGTCACGGAGAACTATCTACAAATTCTCAGCTAACTTTGGGACAGCTGTAACAGGTTGCGTGGTTCATGTTTTGCTTACCTAGGATATCTACGTTAGACTTCACATCAGGTATGCTTAATCACTCTTTTAGACATCCCTGCAAGGAATTAAGCAGGAAAAAAGACTTCATTTGTTTGTATTCTATTATGCAATTTTTAAAACTTAGCACATTTTTCATGTTTTTAAAGCTTCTTTTCCTGAGTTACTCCAGTCAACATTAAATGATAAGGCCAATGACATTCTGGCTTATATCAGCAATAGTGTGGCCAGCAGGACCAGGGAAGTGACTGTCCCCCCATACTCAGCACTGGTAAGGCCACGCATCAAATGCCATGTTCAGTTCTGGGCCCCTCACTACAAGGACATTGAGGTGCTGGAGTGTCCAGAGAAGGGCAACAAAACCAAGGAAGGGCCTGGAGCATAGGTCTGATGATAAGTCGCTGAGAGAGCTGGGGTTGTTCAGCCTGGAGAAAAGGAGGCACGAAGGAAACTTACTGCTCTCTACAAGCATCTGAAAGGAATGAAATTGCACCGGGGGGGTTTAGTTTAGATACTAGGAAAAATTTCTTCACTGAAAGGGTGGTCAGGCATTGGCACAGGCTGCCTAGGGAAGTGGTGGAATTGCCACGCTGGAAGTGTTCAAAATGCACACGTATGTGGCACTAGGTTTAGTGGCAACCACAGTGGTGCTGGGTTAACAACTGGACTCGATCTGTGAGGCTTTTTTCAACCTTAATGATTCTGACTCTTAAGTATCATCACAGTCTGAGTTTTGATTTTCAATAACCAAAAGTGATCCTCAAGATGTTCTCATCTAATGTGACTCTTCCCGATTTCAGAAATGCTCTTCTCCATGCTTGTCAAAACCATGCCACACACCTTTCAAAGGACATGCAAGGCCATATATGAGAAATGTTCATTGTTAGTACAGGAAAGAAGTAGATTCAGTCAATTAATTGACAGTTTCTTCCTTGAGAATGCTCTATTCTCCTTTCAAAATGAATGAGACAAATCAAGACAAACCAAACTTTATTCAGATGCTTAAGACTGCTAATCACATTTATACTTCTTTTAAAGTTATCTGAAACATTGAAAGGATGAGACCTGGAATTCTACAAGACCAGAGACCATGACATAAAAAAACCTGCACAGATTTTTAGGATCCTCTTTCTAATGTCCAACAGTCAAAAGAACTAAAATAATATTAGTTATATCATGACTACAAGGGAGAGCCACAGCTCCTGCCAACATACCAAGCACTAAGTCATTTACAAGCATTGCCCAAATAATTTTTACCTCATTTACAACTCACTTTGAATACTCTTGTGAAAATTATTTACCTTGTGCACTGTTTCAACCAGCAAGCCTATAGCTGCTTGTAACAAGTATTGCTGAATTGCTCTACCTTTTTCCCTTTTTCACATCAGACTTAAGATCCCTGCCCTTACTTTAACCACAAAGTTTCAGAAAACTGAAGTGGTAAGAAGTGCTTTGTCCCATGGCCATTTAGCTAATGATACTGTCACAGCACAAGCAAGCTCTTACTTCCTTCTTCAACTTTTTGCAAATCTACCATTAAGATCTGAAACACTACAAAACTACAAAACAAACACAGCCTTTCTTAAATTTTCCTTAAAAAAGATGGGCTGCTGACAACTATGTCAAATTAACATTGAGACTGTCAACATGATTAGACCACTGTCTCTGCAAATGTCCAATACATTCTAGTTTGGTACCCTTGTATTCCCTTGGTCTCTGATGATCCCTCTGTGTATTTTCTTATCAGTGGTAAATTTCTGGGGCCAGGGAAAAATCGCCTTCTCAGAAGACACCCAGCACAGAAAAGTTCTGCTTGTGTTGCTCTAGGTACAGAGTAACACACATACCAGCATCTGTACTTACACTGATTAGACCTGCTTTACAAGGATAATCACTGCACTTGTTCTCAAATTTATTTCTTGTGCATTTGACAGCACTACTTGCTACATAATTAAATAAGAAAATAAGCTATTTTTAAAAAATTTCAAAAAAAAATGAAGACACAGAATTATATATTGCTTTTCTCTTCAATCTTCAAACTCAAAATGCAACCAAAATGTTTCTGTATGCAAGCTACATATTAGTTAGTTTACACCTCTAGTAAATGAACTAGTGAGCGTTCTTGGCAAGAGTCAGAATTTTTAAATGCATCACTATCATCAGTTAGTTTAAACTGGGTGGTTGTGAGTCTGGCATCATCAAGTCCAATGGTGTTCCATTGCTACTTTAAGTAAGTACACCAGAGGCCACCATGTCACTGGAAAATTTTCATTTAGCTGGCACCAAATTAAATCAGTCCTCTCTACTTCTTACTCAGTTTCTATGTGCCTGAGTTTTCTCAATGTTTTAGTCAAAATAACTTCTTAAATACTTACTTTTTAAAGTATTTCAGGCTTACTTCAACTGAAATGGGTCAGGAAACGTTCCCATGAGAGCAGACAGCAGTTTTGAGGGTTGGCAGTCAGAAACACTAACCTCTCTGCTATTACAGTTAAGTTATACCCAGAAGACATCACTGTTTAACTCACCCTTCTCCAGGGACAAAAGTTATACAACTTTAATTGTCCTAGGAGGAGGTTTCTATTAATAGCATTTCAAAATATTATACCAATGTAGACTAAGGACATTTAAAGTAGTAGCAGGAAGTACATTTCTTTACGTTTGGATGCTCTATTTGGTATAAAAGGTAACATCTCTAATTTTATTACACTGTTGGTATAGCTGCCCCACTATCAAGTACCTTTATTCTGATGTAATACCCTTAGAAAGAGTAAGAACAAACCACATCAGCATGAAGACACAACACGAGAAAATTCTGTCCCTTCCAAAGATCTTCAGTTTACTTTGGAAAAAACTGGTACAAAAAACAATGCTTGTGAAATTTTAGTAGTATTACTTCCCCTGCTGGCACTGCTAGATCAGTTTGTATGTATGGAATGAATAATCATTCTGCTAATTAGTATGTATGGATTGTGTCTTAATACAGGGGTCTTTTCTAGATTAAATCAACCTGTTAAACTAATGAAGTAGCATAAGTATGTCCTAGATACTTTAGAAGTACAGATACATTAACTAGTTATGACTGCATAAGTTACTGTGAACTTTACTTTTTGTTCTTGTATCAGTGTGATGGTTTTGGCTGGGGTAGAGTAAATTTTCTTCAAAGTAACAGGTATGTGGCTGTGTTTTGGATTTATCATGAACACAGGGTTGATAATACAGAGATGCTTTTGTTATTTCTGAGCAGGGCTTATACAAGCCATAACTTTTTCTGCTTTTTGTGCTACAACACTTGAGGAAGTTGGGGGTATGGGGGAGGTGGGTGGCTGACACAGCCGGGAGAGGTGACCAAAGGGATATTCTCTACCATAGGACATCATGTTCAGTGTATAAAAATGGAAGAAGGAGACATTGGAGTGAAGGCATTTGTCTTCCCAAGTTACCATAACATGTGATGGGGCCCTGCCACCACATCGGATATTCAGCCAGCTACCTGCCCTGGAGATGGCTGAACACCTGCCTATCAACAGGATACAGTGAATTAATTCTTTTCTTTGTTTGTGTGCAGCTTTTGCTTCCCCTATTAAACTGTCCTTATCTCAGTCCATGAGTTCTCCACCTTTTACCCTTCCAATTCTCTCCCCAGTCCCACTGGTGGGGGAGTGAGCAAGCAGCTGCCTGGGGCTAAATCATGACATCCAGTAAAGACAAATACAGGAAGGTCAACACAACTTCTCAGGAAAGCTCAAAAAAGTTAATGTAACAGAAAACTAACTGGAAAATAAGAAGAAACTTAATCTCCCTCTGTAGTAATACTGTTTCAGTATTGAATGATTTCAACACACCTCAAAGTCAACTAAGGATTTTAGCTCAGGTCATCACTTTGGGCTTACAGGTGCTCTGTACCTTAAAATGGAAACTAGTCCTCATTTTCATTATCAAACTCATCATATACTAATTAAGAATACAGCATAGCCTGTGCCGAAGTTGTTTAATAAACTCCTACACATATAATAGAATGAACTTAACAATCCCTCAATGATTAAACATGCCTGAGTTAGTGCTTAAATACGTACAAGAATCTCGCAAGATTTCTTTACACTTTAGAGCAGTTTTCTGCAATGCTTTATAGATAATAAATTCAGCCAAGGAATCCAAACACATTTGTGAAACAAGTGATGCTACTGCGCTCAGTGCTTCATACAGGAAAAACTCAATGAACACGGCAAACTAAATGAGCTGTTCTTGGATTATTGTTCTATAATCCACATTGTTCAAGAGGGTAGAACAGTTGGCAAACTTAAAGGAGTAAGATTCTTTGTATCAATGAACTGAGGAATATTTATGTGACTCTTGACACCCAGTTAGATACTGTTTTTAAAACTCACATGAGATCAAGATTTAGACAGTGCATATATATGAGACAAGTAACAACAGGAAACTGAAGCAGCTGGACCTGCAGGCAAGCAAGGGAAAATGAGATGCTTGCAAAAGCATATGGGAGTAATTAAAAGGCACACAGCAATACAGAAAGAGATGCATTTGTAGGCATGCCTATGCAATTAATTTAAAATCAGTGCTCTCACTACTTTTTCTTGTAAGGAAATGCTACAGTGGGAGGAAACATGAGAAAAGAGAATCACTAGGACAAATTTTCAGGTGACTCACAAATCATTCTTGCAGTTTGGGCCACCAAAGAGATAGTCCCACTTTTAGTCCTTGGCTTCTGTTTCTTTTATCTTGGTATCTCTAGAACCTGCCCCATCAGCTACAGCTGAGCTGACTTAGCTCACTAGTCCCACAAACAAGAGGGAAAGGAAGAAGGAGGAAAGGCAAGGGGGCTGTCTTCAAGCTGAGTCTACTCACAGGAGCCCTTGGCTACGTGCCAGATCTAGGTAAGGAGACAGCCACTTAATCAGGTCAACCTATCCTCTGTAATGTCAGCCACAGCGTGCATCTCCACCTGAAGCCCGCAAAAGGAAAAAACAAGAAAAAAAACCCAAACCGGTTTCCTGCATCAGAGCTGATGCTGGGCCATGAACCTCAGCCAGGAAGGTCATCTGACTAAAGACTTCCCTGTTCACTGGATTAGGTTCAGCAAGGTTCGTTCTAGCTAGCACACAAAGATTACACTAACACAGCACAGTAAATGCAAACCCTTCTTTCTGGACATGTGGAGGCAGTATATCCTCTACGGTATAATGACAGTATTTCAATAGTATTTCATTACATTTCAGGAGAGTTAGCCCCACTGCTGGCTTTGTTCCACTCTGCATTTGCCTTCGTGGTTGCATATTCATCTTCTGATTTAACTGACCCTGCACCTAACAATTGTTACACATCACACAGGAGAAGCAGGTAGAAGCAGAACCAAGACCGCTTTTTGGAAAAAGCCCACAATGTTACACCAGCTTATCTATAATGCCAAATTGCCCATACAGGTGTTGTGCAAAGTGATGTTCACTGAACTACAGCCACAGATGAAGTAGCTGATACATGAAGGTACACTACAGAAACCAGCAAACAGTACTACTAATAACACAAGCATTACAAACTTGCACATCTGCACATCCATGGAAGCTTTCTTCAGATAAAAAAGCCAAAACCAAAGAAGCCAAACAAACAAAACCCCCATAAAACAAAACTGAGCTTTTTGTACTTCCTCCCAGTAAATCACCATTGATATCATCCCATATAAAATATCCTGGGACATGAACTGATCAAGAGCAGCCCTGCCAAGGACTTGAGGGTTCTCGTGGATGAAAGGCTGGACGCAGCAATTATTGTGCATTGGCAGCCCAGAAACCAAACGTATCCTGGGCTCCATCCAAAGCAGCGTGGGCAGCAGAGGGAGGGAGGCGATTTTGCCCCTCTGCTCTGCTCTGGTGAGACCCCACCTGCAGTGCTGCATCAGCTTTGGGGTCCCAGCATAGGAAGGACATGGACCTGCTGGAGTGAGGCCAGAGGAAACCCCCAAGATGATCAGAGGGATGAACACCTCTCCTATGAAGAAAGGCTGGGAGAACTGGGATTGTCCAGCCTGGAAAAGAGAAGGCTTAGGGTGACCTAACTGCAGCCTTCCAGTACCTGAAGGGAGCCTACAGGAAACATGGAGAGGGACGTTTTACAAGGGTGTGTAGTGACAGGACTGTAGGTAATCGCTTTAAACTGAAACAGTAGTTTTCTATTAGATACTAGGAAATTCTTTACTATGATGGAGGTGAGGCCCTAGAATAGGTTGCCCAGAGAAGCTGCGGATGCTCCATCCCTGGAAGTGTTCAAGGCCAGGTTTGATGGGGCTCTGGGCAAACCAATCTAGAGCATGGCATCCCTGCCCCTGGCAGGGCAGCTGGAACTAGATGATCTTTATATTCCCTTCCAACCCAAGCCATTCTATGATTCCCCCTTTTTTTTCCTTTGTTATCAACTACACAGGATTAGGTTTTTTTAAGAGGGTGTGGGTGTAGGTTTATGTGTTAGTGAATTTCTTTTTGTTGTGTTTGGGATTTTTAAAATTCCTATAAACACATGAAAAGCACTCTGTAAAAGCTCTTCATATTAAGTCAAATTAAGAGTCATGTTGACCACATTGTCCTGCTAATATTTCAAAGGAAACCCATTACCACACTAAATGGGGTGGTTCTCACACCATGAAGTTACTGCAAAATTATAAACAGCAACCTCAACTTATTTGGAATGAAATAACCATTTATTAGAGCTAATATGACAATAGCATAGGGTTTGGGTCTAGTTTTTTGGTGGTTTATGTTTTTCAAGTTTCCACTTTAACTTCTGAAAAAGGCATTCAAATACTGAGCTTAGTCTAGCCTGGCTCACTACCAAGTTGAACAAAAGTAATTTAAGTTAAACAAATTTAAGCAGCCTTTTAGAGAAAGCCTGGCAAAGTCAGCAAAATTAATCTAAATATTGATACAGAAAGGCAGTTCTTAGACCATGATTTTCAGGAAGAAATGTATTTTCTTACAAAATCTGCAGCACTGCATCTTAAGATACACAGAACTCAGACAGCACAAGCCACCTTCCAGTCTCAGAGAACTGGAATTTTAAAGAGTTTGGTTTTACAAAAAATAAACCCTTTGCTGTTTTAAGATTTTGGCAAGTAATGCAATAATCTTTGGAATTAAAAGCTGATGACCGAAGGGTAAAAATATGGATAGGTTTGCATACACAAGAGTAAGAATTTAATTAACTGTATTTCTGCAGTTTTATCCATAAAATTCTACTGATATAATTCTGTTTTGCAGCAGGTTACCTTATGCCAATAACGTACAGGCATAAGTTGAAAGAGCTAAAAGCTGCCTGGAACACCACTGAGAAAAAACAAAAAAAAAATAAAAGCTTTACCAGAAAGTAACCAGGTACCATTCAGTTTCCCCAGCTGGTCCCTGTTGGTTGCATGCTGCAGCCTGTGTGTGACAAAAAGCAGACAAAAAGCCGCGCCAGCCAGAGCCTGTAGCCCCACAACCTCCCCAGCAGGTTAGTCTTTCTTCACAGGGGATGTCAAACCCACCACAGGCCTGAGAGCTCTCTGATCTGCATCAGCCAAAATAACTCAGGTTAGCAAAGGTTAGTATTAAAGTGCTTCAGGCAGGATGGCTGCTGCAGCAGGACAGACACACACAGCCACCACCAGCTGCAGCACTTGATAGCTGAGATCCACACTTTGTCCACCAGCAGAACAAACACGGACAAGTTTAGATGTGACACCACTCTATTCCTTAGACACAGTTAAGCTCCTTATTTAAGCAACGGGTACTTTTCTCAGGGTTTTTTGACCCAAACATTAGACACAAATTACTTTATTTAGGGAGACTGCTTTCCTTTACAAACTCTAGGGAAATGCCAGCAAAGTCATTGGCTGCACACCTTTAATTACATAATACAATAAGCACACAATAAATGAAAGCAAAAATTGAGTATAAGCATAGGGAACTAACTGATCTTACTATTGTAAATATGAAATTTCACATTATAGATCAAAGTCAATTCTCCCTGGACTAGCACATTAGCTATAAGCATTCTAAAGCTGTATTTCATAAGTGAGCTATTTAACTGCATGCTACAGTATCAGTGGGGTTTTGTTTGGTTTTGGTTCCCTGCACACCTGTCTGCTGCCCCTGACTTTTAATGACAGAATACAAACATGAAATAATTCATGTTGGAAGGTACTTCTGGACATCATCTGGTTCAACCCCTTTCCCCCGGAACAATGTCAGCTTCAGAGTTACACATTTTCCTTAGGGTTTTCTCTTCAGAGGCTAAGAACCTTAAACAAAAAATTTGAGGTACAATTGAAAAAAGCACCAAAACCATAAAAACCCCAAACAAAAAACCAAATCTCCCCTCCTATCCCACAATCCAGTCTGGGATATGGCTATTCTTAAAGACATCAGAACTCCCATGAAACTTGTTCCCTTCAAGAATACATTTCACAAGAAAATACAACCAGTAAGGAAACCAGAAACACAGTAAGAATCGAGGAGAAAAATTAAAGCTCATTAATTTATCTACTGTGAGATTTTTTCTGTAATAAGCATTTCAATTTGTTGTTGCAGAATGCAGCAGAGTTAGCAAGTGCTGTCCAACCATTCAGAGCAGAGTGCAGGAGGCATAGAAGCAGCTGAGGACAGCACAACCCTCTGGGTGACCTCAGTTTCACACATGCACACACACAGCTGATCACCATCACATGAAAATACTTAGTCCTGCGATAAGAGAGGTTCTGTAATATCTCTGGAGAAAGAGCTGCAGAGAGAAGCAGGTAAACATTTCACAGACCTTAAGACTTCCCTCAAACAAGTGCCCCTGAGCAAAGTTGTACAGCAAGGAGCAAGCCGTGGGCTAAAGGCTCTGTCGGACATCTCATGTCACAACTACCAATGATGGACTAAAGGGGGAGGGGAGAATATTGATGGAATTATTTTCAGAAAAATAACTTACAGAAAAAGCCATACAAAATTACAAAGAGTCACCAGATAAACACTGCCTGAACTGGCATAGAAATTATTATATTTTCCTGTCCATCTGATACTTCTATTTCCACTTACATAATTCTGATTCCAAAACCAGGAAGCTGTCCTACAGAAAACTATTTGAATTTTTTCCCATCTCATTTTTTCCTGCTACACCACTTTCGCGAGTCCAGTCTGCTGACATTAGTAGCTTTGGATCAGAGATTTCACATAAGAATGAACGCCTAACTTGGTTTTTCAAGAATCATGTCCACACACTCGTCCTGCAATAAAACCAGTATCAAGACTTTTCTTCCTTATCTGTTGCGTAAGTTCACTTGCACAACACATGGCATCTCCTCTGTTCCCTCCATAAGGTGCAAATGTAAGCGCATCCTGGAACATGCGGCCGCGCTTTTTACACTTAAAGCAATAAAGAGAACGGCAACAAAGAGAAAATAAAGACTCCACAAACTCCGCAGCTTAGAAGAAATACCCCACCCAACGAGACAAAATAAGGAACAGCGGCAGGGTCATCTGATCCAACAAAAATAATACCGAGTGTTACGCAGGACGTACAACCTTAACCCAAATAAACCCAGACAGCCGCCAGGGATATACAAAAGGCCAGAACCGGCGGGGTGATGCCGTCGGCAGGCAGACACTAGCGGGGGGGTTCGGGGAAGCGCACGGCCACCCCCGGGGAATGCGGAGCCGCAGGGCTCCGGAGGGGGCAAAGGAGACGCGCCGGGGCCAAGCTATAGCGCAGCGCCGGGGCCCGTTCGCCCCCAGCGGGGCCGCCCCCGCCCGCCCCGGCTCGCTGCCCTCGCATCGCCCCTGCCCGGGGGTCGCGGTGCTGAGG
>VZRL01005054.1:71971-92512 GCA_013397895.1 Origma solitaria
GGCCGCGCCTGAGGGCAGCGCTGCGGGCAGGGCCGTGGGACCGCGGAATCATCGGGGTGGAAGAGACCTTTAGTATCATCCAGTCCTGCCGTGCACCCAGCACTGCTGCCGCTGTAACGCCTAAACCGCATCACCCGGCGCCAGATCCAGACGCCTCTTAAAACACCTCCAGGCGGGGTGACTCCGACGTCCCTGCGCAGCCTGTTCCAGTGCCCAACCACCCTAACGGAGAAAAGGTCTTCTCTAACCTCGAAGTATCCCCTTACAGCTTAAAGCCATTTCCTCTAGTTCTGACACTGCAGGCACGGTAGAAGGGACCAATCCCCCTCCTTTCAGGTCGTTGTGAGAGAGCCATGCGGTCCCCCCTAAGCCCCCCGTTCATGAGACTAAACAAACCCAGCTCCCTCAGGCGTTCCTTATAGGACATGTTTTCTAGACCCTTCACGGGCCTTGTTGCCCTTCTCAGGGTGCTCCAGCGCCTCAGTGTTCTTTTTAGAGTGAACGGTCCAAAACTGAACACAGTACTCGAGTGTTCTGCCAATCGAGTGGAGAGCACAAGTCTCCAAACCCCCATGGCAGTTCCCTGCAGGGAAACAGAAACACAGCAGCTTTTGCCCATCACAGGCGCACAGCATTTTGGCTTTGGGGAGCGTGCTGGGCTCTCCTGGCTGAGGCAGATCCATAGGCAGGACCGGCCCATTGGGTTTGAAATGTGCAACACGATGGTGGCACGCACAGTGCCTTGCGCAGTCACCGTGGCAGCTCAGCCAGCGGTGTCTGAAAGAGCTGCGCTTCGCCTGCACGGCAGCGGCAAGTTCCATCCTTAAATGTCAACTGAACAGCCTTTGGCAAGGCAATGGGCAGCCTGGCTGCCAATGAATGCCTGTTCCTGCTGGGGTAGTGCCAAAGGAACGACTTGCTGCTGCTCTGGCTCTGTCTCAACATCTGTTTCGATCACAGTTGTGTTAGCTAATTACTTAGTTTATGCTAATTATTTTAAATTACCTTGATTTTGAGTAAGAGTTTTATACTTTAAATACATCATTTCCCCCCTTCCTCTCTCAATAAAGGTGGTCTAGCTGTGGTCAGAGATCAGCAGCAACTTCAAGATCATTTAGGCCACCAGGGCAATATGTGCAGTTTCATAATCTGAAAATTATTTAGACCATTTAATGCAATTTCTACTGAATCAGATGACATAAGCATCAACACCTTAGCAGCAGTGATAAGAAAAAAACCCCCAAAGAATACAAGTAAATCCATGTGTTTAATAAAATTGTGCATGCTTTTGTCAGTTCCTTTTTTCTTCCCACTCCCAGTCCCACAGCTGCACTTGCATCTATCAACCCTAGCTCAAGATCACTTAGTTCAGTCAGTACTTGTAAGCACCATACTTTGCTTTTTGATCAAAGGCATTCCCAAACACCAAATGCAAATGAACTCAGTGAAGAATTTTCCAGCCAGAGCAATTAACTAGCTAAGCATTTCCTTTAAGTGTCAAATGTTGCAGCACTCTCAATTTTTAGTATTTGTCACTTCCCAAACTAGCTTGAGCTGCACATCCACTTTTTAAGTGATGGAGCTTAGTGCAGTTTAATTTAACAAATGCCAAGTAATTTGCACCAAAGCTTATTTAAGCCAAGTATTCTGATATCCTCAATACAGCAGAAATGTCACTGTAACCAGTAAAACATGCTTTGTTTTTTTCTTAGCAAGTGACCCAATTCATACTTGATCTCTATACGAAGGCATGTCCATGTAGCTGTGTCAGCCAGGATTACAAGAGACACATCCCTATCAAAAACATGCAGAGAAGCAAAACTCTTTCTGCTGTCACTGCAAGTTTTCAAAATACTGCTTTCAAACATATGTCAGAGAAGTATAAGGAGGCAGCATAACTGACCTGACAGAAAAATCTCTCCCTTACATGCCTTGCTAAAATAGTTATAGAATTAAAGAATCATTTTGCTTGGAAAAGACCTCTGAGATAATTGAGTCCAGCTTTTAACCCAGCAACTGCTAAGTCCACCACTTAAACCATGTCCTGAAATGCCACATCTGCACATCTTTTAAATACCTCCACAGATGGTGAGTCCCCACTTCCCTGGGCAGTCTGTGCCAGTGCTTGCCAACTCTTTGGGTGAAGAGCTTTTTGTAGTATCTAATCTAAACCTCCCCTTTTGCAACTTGAAGCCATATCGTCTTGTCCTGTTCCTTGTTATTTGAGAGAAGAAGCTGCCCACGTGGCTACAACCTCCTTTCAGGTGCTTGAAGAGAGGGTCCCCTGAGCCTCCTTTTCTCCAGGCTAAACATCCCCAGCTCCTTCAGCTGTTCCTCATCAGACTTGTGCTCCAGACCCTTCCCCAGCTCCCGTGCCCTTCTCTGGACACTCCAGCACCTCAGTGTCTTTCTTGTAGTGAGGGGCCCAGAACTGGACACGGGATTTAAGGTGTGGCCTCACCAGTGCCAAGTACAGGGGGACAATGACTGCCCTGGTCCTGCTGACCACACTTTTCCTGTAACAGGCCAGGATGCCTGCCCCAAGCCTGATGGGGTTGGTGTGACCCATGTGCAGGACCCAAGGCCAACAAAACTGTGATTCAGGCATACTTTAACTGATACAGCAGAACTAGATTTTGCAAAAGGATTTATTAATGTAACACCCTTCATTTGACCTTCACATAGACATAACTCCCTTAATACTGTAGAATGATTTTTAAAGCAAGACTGATGTGCAGGTAATGGCAACAAATTCTGCCATTTGAAAATCACTGAATACACAAATTACGTAATATATAAAGCCTGGAAATATTTTTTTAAAAAGACGCAGACTCAAATAATGTGAATTTATTTATACAAAAATGATGAATATCCACAGAAATATTTACAACTTTAAACGGTTTCAGTTACAAAATAAAAATTCTGTTCTTCCATTTAGACAGTATGATTTAGGACTGCTCCAAATAAAAGCCTATTTGGATGGTAAATAGGGAACAGCAGTTACAGCAAACAAATGCACTGAATGTGTCTTTCCAGAAATCTATTTACATTGTGATGTAATATACATAGTTGAGTAATGGAGTTTCCATGCACAAAAATATTTAGGAAAATTTGTTCCATAGCTGCTCAGTTTAAGTCCTTTGGGCACACAGTTTTAAGTTAAATAGAATTCAAGATCCTAGAAGCTTTAATTTATCCAAGAATAAAAATGTTAGAACTAATATTCGATGCTAATGTGTGTCTTATACTCCACTAAGCAATCTTAAATTGATTACAAAGTATAGATTGTTATAAGAAGAGGTAGCCAGGTGTCTAAAAGCTTCTGGTCTTATTTTAGTGTTTAGCCAAATCAAGAAGTGAATATTTTACTTTTGATGGTAATGAATCAAAATGGAAGGTGAACTCGATAAACAGGGCAAGTTTGAAAAGCAACCATCTGAAAACATGAACATGCCTGTGTTGTGGGTTCTTCATATGACACAAAGCACTAATGCAGAAGAAAGGAAAAGAAATATTCAAACATGTTTACAAAGACAATTTATTTCACACAATGTGACCGCAATGTATATACTTCTGTTTATAGGGCTCTATTCCAATCTATTTCTGTTACAGGTTTTTTGATTGATCTGCCACTTCTGGAAGAAGTCCTCTGATTTTCACAGAACACTTTTAACTATTTTCTCACTCTGCCCCAAATCCTCTAGAGGTAGTTTGATACCACATGAGGCAGAACTTGGGAACCTTATTCAGTATGTGTTTTGACTTTTATTGCTCTGTTTTGCAGCAGGGAAAATATCAAAGCATAAACTGAAATTAAATGAGCTTGCTCCTAGCCAAATTTCTGATTCATTTGCTGCTTCATGACTTGCCATCTTTGTTGGTGTGCAGTCCCTATGAAAATACAAAGATGCTCTTCCCTTTGATATGATAAACTGGAAGAGCCACATCACATCTATATTATATTGGTATCAGTTTTGTTTTGGATACAGTAAAAATCATGTCAGAAATCACCCTGAAGACACATGGTAATAATTTACTTAGCTTCAGTCAGCAGCTGTTTTTGAAAATTAAGTAAAAGCCCTTTGTATATAACAAGAGAAAAGCATTCATTTAGCACATTTGAATTACAATTAAAAGAGAATAAAGGCTTTGATCAGACTCCTACTGCATTTCCAACACTATCTGGTCAAAACTCTAGGATTCCTGAGGGAAGTCAGATCTACAGCCTTAAGTCCCTGATTCATAAGGTACTCCACTGAAATGCCAGAAGTCAATGAAATTTCTTGTAGAGTTATATTAAGCATTTGACTTCCAAGCCCACTACTAACTTAATAGAAGCTCTTGGAAATTAAGCTTCTTCAGAGCTCTGTTAGTATCTTAGACCTGACCTTGAGGTATATTGAGGAAATAAGAGGATTTTGTTTGCATTTTCATTCTTGGCCTTTTTGTGATGAATACTAACTGTTTTATCATCTATTCTCTTTCTGCTGTGAGGCCACAGAATAGCTATTAATGTGGAATTCAAACCATTAATTAAAAGTTAATTGACCTTAATTTTGTTACCACAGCTAGCTTGATTCAGAGGACTATGACAAGTGCTTCATACAGTAAAATTAACTGACTACACATCCATCTAATTTGACGTAAGAATGGCTTCCTTTCACATGGGTTTCATAGTTCTAGTTCCATTTATGCTATTACAGTGTTAAAATTTTTCAAAAGTTAAATAGAATAGATGCACCAGAATCATCAGTATTTCCTAATGAGGCATACTGATGATTTTCTTAAAAGAAATAAAACCAAAACCCAAACACCTAAAACTGTATTGTTTTAAAGTGTCAAACAGAACAAATCATATTGTAAACAAAAGGTATTTCAAAGAATGGTGTGATTTTCAATGCCTTCTGCACTAAAAAAGCTGTGTTGTCTTGGTATGGCAATTCCAGTTTTATCATAATAGTTTAAACTTTTCAGAGAGGAGAGTGCACATATTTGTTTACTGTTCTTTGAACAATAGTTTATACAGTGTTTCATATTGTGTATAGAACTCATTTGACACAAGGTTTTGAAACAAATAAGATATTTCATCTTTAGTTATCAAAAATGTGTTTTTAGTCTGCTTTAAATTATTACTGGAAACATAAAAGATAATATATCCTGCAATTGCTGGAGGATAACTTATTTAGTCTCTTTGGCAACTGTAGTACTATAACAGCACTAGTGCCTTATCCCTGTAATTGCAAAGTGTTTTTAAAATTTTTCCTTTTTCTGTTTTTTAATAATTGAACCATATTTTGGTTTTGTTATCCAGAATTTGTTGTATTGCTTTAATGTACTGGTATGCAAGATTTCAACTGCCATTCAAGGAAAGGAGCAGCAATATCATACTACTTCTCATAAAGGAGCTTACATAGTGAACAAAGACCCCAAATTTGTGAAATTCCTATATTGATCTGTTCTTGCTAAACTGCAAAGTGAACATCAGCAACTCAAGAACCTATACACAAATCATTAGGGACTGTACAATTGCAACAGATCTGTTTTGTGGTTTGTTTTTGTTAAAGCATAAAGTTTATGGATCTGTTGACCAACAATCTGCCATTCTGAGGACACGGGCACTTCGGACTTCAATGCACAAATAATTCTGCCCATTAAAGTAAACATTGGAATTTAATAAATAACACATTTTGTATCAACACAGAAATACATACAATTCTTTAGAAAAATATTACTTTACACTAAAAATGCAACACCTCCTAGTCCTGACAAATATACAATTTTTTGTAGGTTGAGACAGCAGGATTCTGTTTCTTTGAACAGTTGCTGGAGTCTGTTTTACGTCCATCCTTGGATATTTTCCTTTATACTTGCAGACACAATGCTGACACTGCTATAATACAGTGCCTTCTTGAAAAGCTTCTATCCACCTGTTAGAAAATGAAACACTGTTAGGAAGCTGCTGATAAAAAAATACAGCTCACTGCTGTCACTAGCTACAGATTCACACAAGAAGTAACACCATACTTCCACTACCAGTTGGGTTGTGAGTGCCAATACCAAAATCTACACGATGAGTCCAAACACACAAAGCTGGCTAGAGACATATTAAGTGTTGGTACAAGGCCATACAATAGAAACTTTTTCTTTACCTCTCCCACACTGAAGTTACATGCATGAAGAACAGGTGAAGCTGGGAAATCAAATACTCAAAAAGTAGGATATGCCAGGGTTCTGCATACCTTTAAAAAACTTTGAAAAACCCCAACATTCCCTTCTCTTACTTCACTGCAAACATGATCTGGGGTGTATCAGGCCACTACTGTAACTGGGGTAGCCATCTGCATAACGCACAGCCTCTGCTTTTGCAGCAGGTGAAAGCCATGACTGGCGGGGCTGAGGGAGGAGGTCACATGGCACATGGAAAGGCAGGGAAGGGTGAAGAGGGCACAGGGGGAAGTCCCAAACAGCTGATTCAAGGTGTCTCAAACTGGAAATTCAAAGTTAATATTCCACACACTTTTACTCCCAATAGCTGTGGGGGTTATTTCTACTTGGTTAGGAGAGTGATAAATACACTCAACCTCTCAAGGATGTAAAAATTAAAGTTTGTGAAACACTCCAATGCTACAGGACAAATAATAATTCTGTCTTCTGAGTGAGGGCTGAGCTTTGTGTATGTAAAGTTAAGAGGCCCACATAATAAGCATTTTTGTCCTGAGTGAAAATCTTGGAAGAACTGAATGAGACAAAGACTGTAATTATCTTTATCATTGAAATTCAAACTGTCTTAGTATTTGCAGGGTATCTAAACATTAGTCACAGATGTTGGCTCTTCCTTGCCCTGAGCATTTAATTTTGTAACTGTGTGCATGTTCTTTGAATTCAAGCTTTTGGTATGAACATATTAATCATGTATTAGTGCTCACGCCTGTCTGCACACACAGCTCAAACATCTACCCTTTACTTTTTAGTAATACTTTTAGTACTTTCCACTGCCATGTATACATTAAAAACAACTAAAGTAGAATACAAATGCAAAAAAAAAAATTCATAAACAGCTTAAGCATTGAACATAGACCTGGAATTTAAAACCACATTACAAGTATGCATCTGTTAAAATTTATTACTGCACTTACACAAATACATCAGATATTTCTTGGGCCCTATCAGGAAAAGATATTGTCCACTGATGCAAACAGGCCAACAACATGTTTTTGTTTTTCCTTTTAATGCTGTCAAAACAGCATTTATTCTGAAGGTTCAGCAGAAATCTCCTAAGGATATTAAACACTTGGAGAAAGCTTTAAATTCAAAGTACTTAATGTTATTCCTAATCTCAGTGAAAAACTTGAAATTGGACATAGTGTATTTCTTCTGATGAGAAAAGTCATTGTCTGAATAGAAAAACAAACCTATTGAATGCCTTAGGTTTTTTTAGTTTGTTTTATATAGTACAAATGAGGACACAGGAAACAACAGGATAGTATCTTAATTAACAAAGAAACATTTATGCACATCTGCACAAAATACTTTCAAAAATAAATACCTCCAGATATTTTTCTGTAGAGAAGTGTCATTAAGCACGTTCTCAGCTGTTCAGAATTTCCAGCTGTCCTGGGTACTTTGTTTTTTAGAATGTTCCTATTTACAGAAAACTAAACTTGCATCTATTTGAATGTTTAATTACTAATAAATTACTTGTTAGTGTATCAAATCTATTTAATAATGTAAAATTAATTTGGGAAAACTGCAGTGAAACTAGTCAGATAAGACAGGCATTTAGGAAAGATAGCTTACATGCATTCTTTCTATGCTTATTTCCAGTTTACTTTATGAATCATGTAATGAAGGTTTTCTACTGATTAATGACCAAGCTTCTAGGTTATTTTTTATGAAACAGACACAATACATAAATTGATAAATATGACTTCAAACTCAGACAGGACTTGAAATGAAACAGCTTGTGTGAATGTTCTTTGAATTCAAGCTTTTGGCCTGAATATATTAAGCCTACCTAGGTGCTCGTGGGCATCTGCACACACTTGGCCCCCAAGTTTTAGGGTTTTCTTTATTTTTCACTGCCCTATATTGATTAAAAATAACTAATATGAACATAGAGAAGGTGAAAATAAAGAAAGGAACATATCAGTTAGTTCAGGTATCACTTGAGTAGACCAGGGTTAGAGGAATGGGCTAGGAAAAAGAAAGATTTGTTATTTTATCTTTGACTTTCTCATTCTCCTGCATTTAGTCCATTGCAGAGAAGTCTGTTTCCTGCATTTCAGAAGTCCTAATGAAAGCAGAACCTTGTGTTTAAGTAATTTAAAACGTTCATATACATGTACTATAATATGGAGCTTTTGTACATATGCTTAATGTGTGAACATTCACCACTTCTGAATTTACTAGAAATACGTAACAGAAATTAATTCAAATAGTTTCTTACTTTTGAGCTGAATGGGGATCATCTGCCTTGAATATGTAAAATAAAGTGTTTTTGTGCAGTAAATGGAACACTCTAGGCTCTGAATTTTCACCTTTTACTTCACTGACTGTGAATCCAAGTAAAGGCTGGCTCTCTAATGCTGCCACGTCCTATTTAAAGGGAAAAAAAAGGAAAAAAGACAAAATTAGACCTTGTAAGACATAGTAAGGTATGTATTTAGACTTCATACACCATACCATTGCAGTAGACAATAAAACATATTGTTATAAATAGATATGAACAAAATGCTGCTTTTTATATTCTCCATGCATGAGTCAGGGGACAAGAAATAAAACCTTGTAGACTTCAACATCGCTGATCCTCTTTTCATTTCTGTGATAACATCTACCTTGGCTTTCACTGCATAGTCTCATCATTCTGCCCAACAAGGACTTCTTGTGTCAAAATATCAGCTACCACCTGGCAGCTCACCAAAAGCCATCAAGCCCAGTGGTCTCTCCAACAGCCTCAGAAGTGGCGTGGGATGGATGCTGTTAACTACAGTGGCTATGCTCAAAGGAGGAGCTAGGGAGGCAACCTGTGTTCTCAAGCACTGAAGTCAAGATCCAAATACTTTGAATGGCTAAAGTTATCTCACTTTCTCTTGCTGGAAATTAAGAGGATAGGGGAAAGCAAGGTTGCTGAGAGTTCACAAATGGTAAACTAGAAAAAACCCTTCTTCATTTATCTCAGTTTCTTTTTTTTTTTTTAAATAGTCTTGTTTTTTATTAATCAATACAATACACAGCATTTTTAGAAAGGAAAAAAAAGGTATTTTTATCCTGTGCAAATTCCAAAACAGTGTTTTGTAAGTAGGCAAGGTGCTGCAATGCTTATGAACAGAAGAAAAAAACATAGCTAAAACCCCCCAAAATTTACATAAACACTGACGCATCAGGCAAAGACTTTGGTAATTGCCTCTACAATTAAAAGAGAATGTCCTATGACAGCATTTCTTGGTATTGGAAGAGTCAAGTAAGGCTGAGCAGTCTGTTTTACTGTCTCAGGTCTTCATACTGTTAATAGGTGGGTTTTTTACCACTGATGTTTCTCTCACTTGGAACTAATATAAGGAGCTTAAGTGAGGTTTCCTGGCGAAGCCAACAGTCTCCCTTGAGACTCTCTAAATAGTGTCTCCTGTAATGGCTCATCGAGATGAAAACTAAGGACAGATATTCTTCAGTTAAAGAAAATAGGGAAGAGTTAGTTTTGTGATTGTGAACTGCAAACTGAAGCTACTCTGTAAGGTTGGTATCTCAGAGGAAGCCAAGCAAAAGAAAATTTAAGATGACTGTCACAAATTTTGATCTTTCTTTACCTCTGCCAAAGTCTCTGCAATGGCCAGAAGAGACACAATGCTCTGAAATAATTTTCTAATTGATGTAAAAGTAATTGTTTTCTACATAATTATTGAAGCTATTTTTAGAACTACTTGCATTGGGTTTTTTTAGTATTGCCAATGCAGTAGTAGTGGAAATAACATCACAGGTTTTGGACATAATTCAGAAGTTCTAAAATAAGGGCTGGCAAGAACAACCCAGGAACAAATCTGAGCACAAATCAGGAAACAAACAGAGTGGGGGTGGTGTGGGGTGAAGAAGGAAAATTCTTTGCATGGCCAGGATAGGTTGGGCCTTACATTTTGAAAGAAAGTGAGGGACATGAATACCTTAAAACAGATGCTTTGGATATTTTGCACTTGAAAGCCAGTAGTAAACTATAACAAACAATACAAAAATCCAAAGCCCAAGATCTTTTAGTGCTACAATACATCCATACATCCATACATCCATATTTTTTACAAAACATTCTAAAAGGCAATAAGACTACATCCTCAGCACATGCAGGGATGTGTAGCCCAGATATATATATAGAGAGGTTAGACATTATTCCACACTGCAACAGGTCTACACAGTCTAAATAAAAAAGCAAAAGTCATTACATAAGATGCATTTCTTTTATATCAAATAACTCCAGGCTGAAGACAACAGTTTGAGAAGTAAAGAGATTTAGTTTACTTCTTTTCCAAGCATTCAAAATACCTTTTGGAACTGCAGAACAAGATAGTTCAAGATGCATTTATAATGTTGGCTCTGCTACTAGTACATTGTGATGCACCCAAACAGATCCCCCATGTATTCCACTGACTCAGAACATACACACAACTGACCAATGGTGTGCAGTGCAGAGGTTCTCAAAGCTAGGTCTGGAATCAGAAACAGCATAGCTATATCACTGTATTATGGTATTGAGCTCACTGGGCCTTTTCAAAATACTGCATCACAATCAGATCAAATACTGTAAGGTGATCTGATTTTATAGCTTGTTTCTAGATCATAAGAATAAACTACTTTGTTACAAAGACAGTATTATCATTGGATATTTCATTTCTAATATGTAGTCTCTTACCTCACTAGCAGCATATGTGTATAGCACCTTATTTTTTATAACAAACCATAGGTGTTTCCATGGTTTCTTACTGCCCTTAGATCTGTGTAGGTAGCCACTCATTGTAGAATCTTCTGTATTTGCTGAAACCTGAAGAAAAACAAAATGAATCAATAAACCCTAAGAGTACAAGTTTTCATGGTACACAGCCCCTTTTTTTTTTTTTTTTTTTTGAAAACAGATTTCCAGAGCCCTACCTGTCAGAGACTCAAATTCTTAACCTCATCGCAGATTAATGTTGCTAACTAACTCAGGTGGATGAAATAAAATTATTTTGTCTGCTACCATATATATGGTCTGGAAGAGAGGTTTCCAGTCACAAAAGGTTGGAATTTAAATTGGATGCAACAGGACAAGACAGAGCCAAAACAGTGAGAACCATGTACAGCTGGAAAACATACATTCCTATCTAAGAATCATAGAATCACAGAGTGGTTTGGGTTGGAAGGGACATTAAAGGTCATCTCATTCCAACTCCCCTGTCATGGGTAGGGACACTTTCCCCTAGACTCTAAATGGCTCAAAGCCCCATCTGGTCTGGTCTTGAACACTTCAGGGATGGAAAGTCCACAGCCTCTTTGGGTAATCTGTTCCAGTTCCTCACCACCCTTATAGTAAAAAAATTCTTCCCTAGTATCTAATCTACACCTACCCTCCTTCAACTTACAGTGGGTGTCCCTTGTCCTATCACTACATGCCCTTGTAAAAAGTCTCTCTCCAGCCTTCTTACAGGCCCCTCTTCTGGTACTGGAAGGCTGCTCCAAAATCTCCCTGGAGTCTTCTCTTTTCGAGACTGAACAATCCCAAGTCTCTCAGCCTGTTCTATTAGGAGTGGTGTTCCAGGCCTTCCTCAGCTTAGGAGCCCTCCCTGGACTTATTCCAGCAGGTCCTTATTATGTTAGGAACCCCAGAGCTGTACTGCAGGTGGGGTCTCACCAGAGCACAGGGGCAGAATCACTTCCCTTGCCCTGCTGGCCACAGTGCTTTGGATGCATCCCAGGACACAGCTGGTTTTCTGGGCTGCAAGTGCACATTGCTGAGTTATGTTGATCTTTTCATCCACAAACACCCCAGATCTTTCTCCCCGGGGCTAGCCTCAATCCATTCTCCACTCAGCCTGTATTTGTGCTTGGGATTTCCGTGACAAACATGCAGGACCTTGTGCTTGGTTTTGTTGAATTTTGTGAGGTTCACCCAGACCCACCTCTCATGCCTATCCAGGCCCCTCTGGATGGCATCCCTTCCATCCAGTGTGCCGACAGCAACACACAACTTGGTCTCATCAGCAAACCTGCTGAGAAAAATCACTTCCTCCCATTCCCAAGACCTACAGTAAGCAGGGTTTCACTCTACCTTTCCTGATCATAAACCAAGAGCTGAGTTGGTGTAGGAGTCTTATCATTGACTGTTGGTACAGAGGTAAATCACAATTCAGGGACACACAGGGAAGCAAGACAGAAATTACAATTTCAACTATATCTCTGAATTACAGTCTCACAGGTGTTTATGCAGTTTACACACTGCTTCATGTCTCTGCCTATTTGAAACTAAGGCCCAAACCACAGTTAGAAACACATTTTGACTTTTGATTCTAGATAAGATGGTTAAAACAAGGATTTTTTTTTTCTACTCTTAATATTGATGATATAATACAAACTTTGGACCAATTAAACACTTACTTCTTTGAGGGCTGCAGGAATTTTTTTCTGCTTTCTTCCAGAGGGAATACTTTGTAATACTGTAGACAAGGCACTTGATGGAGATTTATGGTTGACTGGGGATCCGCTCTTAGGAGTGCACTGGTTATCTAAAATGCACAGGATGAATATATTGATTTAATGTCACAGATTACTAAACACAGGCAATTCATTCTTGGACTTTTCTTCTTAAAAACAGCTGGCATTTTTATTCAGATTACAGTGTTACAATAGTAACACCTAATGACATTAAATTCAGCACTGAATAACTTTTCAGTGTTATTAACACCAGGAGTTAGAATCCCCCAAATCACAATCGTACTAAAAAACCCACAAGAACTTTAAAACTAAACAAATTTGTCTTGCTTGTTTTCAAAGTCAGTTTTCTTGGTGTTGAACTGCCTTTGCTCATGAAGAGGGTGAAAATTGAATCTTAAAAATCACACCAAATTTTTACAGCTGTCCTCTATGTTGTGTGTACTTTGTCTTTCAGTTCTCTTCATCTGTTAACTTCTCAACCTTTTTCAATAGGGATGCTCCTCTTCCAGCACACACACTTCTGGACGTTCCCATCTCCCAGAATGTGCTGTCTTTCTCGACTGCCACAGGCAGTTACTACATCTCTCTTGGAAGACTCCTGCAACACCACACTCCTTCAAAACCTCTTTTTCTAGCAACATGCACCACTACTTTACAGCTGCACCTGGAATGAGCAGTTTCATTGAGTCTACTTCTAGAGTTGTCCCGAGCTCAGTGAGGCTCTGAAATAAGAAGCAGAGCAGGAGGGCAATGGGATTGCTAGCTGTACTGCACCTGCTCCCCAGCCCTTTTCCCAGCTACAGGCAGCTGCAATTGCCTGCAGCACAGCAGCCTCTAGTGCCCAGCACAGACATCTGCAGGTGGTTCAGACAATGGCCTTCCCCATCACGGCAGGCTCCTGCTGTCATTTCCAGGGTTATCCATGCTGCTTTCCACATCCCCATCACAAATGTCACTGCCAGCACGCTGGGATCCACAGCTTTATTATTTCACCGAGCATCACAGATTTCCTGATACCCTAGAGAGCTTGTGTCGCACTGAAGCCTCTGCCAAGGGAAGGGCAGCAAGCTCTTTCAGTCTCTGTTTACAGCTCATTTGTGTACTTTATACTAGAGTATTTTGACTTAATTCAGAGCAAGTCTTGTGAGATGGGACTGGATTCCCACCTCACTGGGAGGAGCTTCCACTGATTTTACATTTGTTGCATAATGATACGAAGCTTCTTCAAAGAGATGTGAATCACTTTCTCAGGCTGAGGACCCTGGACCTCCTGTCTAAGCAAATGTTATTACCATTAGGTTATCCAACCATTGCTTTCCACTAGGCACCACATTCTGTGAAAGTGTTTCAATGAAAACTGCTCTAGCTGTGGTGTTTTATGTTGAATCATACATTGCCAGTGTTCAGTAGGCAATGGTTAGGAGTTTGCTTTCAGAACTGAGGTACAGAGATACCAAATCCTTGAATTCCATATGAGCTGAGGTATGAGGCTGAAGAGACTCAGCTTCAGAAGGATTAAGACCTATGTCTCTACAGAGCCCTAGATTCAGCAATCTCAGCAGCTTAGCTGACAAAAATGAAGTTTACAGGCATACAAGTAACAGGGTGTAGAAGTACACATGAACCCACAGGGAGGTCAGGATAAGCTGCAAGGGCTTTAATATACACTTGTACCCTGTGATTAAAGAAAAGCAGTGTAACAGTTGTGTTCTCAAAAGGAAAGCAGCATAAGCTACATGTCATTACCACAGGGTAATGTAAAAATGTTTCTGGACAGGAAGAGCCAATGTATATCCGAACAATTTCCTAGCTTGCTCCAAAGAGATTTGTTTGGCATCTTAGAATCTCAGAGGCCTATCATTTTTCAGAAGCAGAATTAAGCACCTGAACCCAGCAGTAAAAATGAGGCACAGACATACCATGTTAATACAGGCCACAAAATTAAGACAGTTTGAGAAGATTTTCTTTACCTTGCTTTTGTAGCTCTCTGAAGCAATGATCACATACTCTTGCTGGCTGGTTTTTCATATAGTCTAAGCCATGTTTGTTTGATGAACAAGCTTGACAGACAATCTGGAATCAGATAAAAGCATTCTTGTACATGATGTGCACCTGTAAATCACCAAATACCTGAAGACATTCACTCCAGCACTGTTAAGCCCATAACAGAACCTGAAATAGGCAATATTTTACAGTGCAAGTGGTTTAAGATCTTGGCTTTTTTCTGTGTCTTTATGTTCAACATGCTGCCCTTTCCTCCTCTAAGTGATAAAAATTTAAATATAAAAACATCAGTGAAGTACATGAGCCAATAAGCCAATGTTAACAATCCATGAAACACAGAACAAGCCTACTCTGTTACTGAACCATTTAAATCATAATTTTTTAAAGAAATAGCTAAAAAGCCATTGTTCTCTTGGTGATTTCTCCACAACACAGATGTCTCGACTACATTGAATACTAATTTTGTATTCTGACTGGATTAAAACAAGAAAGAGAAAAGTTTATTAGATAAACTTTTTGTAAGTGTAAAATATAAAACAAGGTTGGTACTAACTTAAAAATAATTATTTATCTTATGAAAATTAGTGAGGAAGATATTTCTTCATGTCAGCTAACATTCATGGATATTATGTAATTGCAAAAGCAACCATAAATAGCACTCCAGAATAGCAAAATAAATAACACATAGCAGATTGAATGTTGAACACTGCTCTGGCATAACACCTGTAGCAAAGAACCCAAAAGCCAACCCCAACACATTGGTTCTAACCCACATAATTGTGTCATGGTACAGTGTCGCTTAAAAGAGTAGTTGGGGTGATGAGGCTCCACCTCAGTGTCACACAAAGAGCCTGAATGCCTGACAGAAAAGGTAACCATAAAATCACCCAACCTTTCCGCATGCCCTGCAGTGGTGCCTTCTCCACGTCAGAGTGAATTCACTCGTACAGATCATGCACATCGTGGCTCTTGTGTCAGGGATCCAGATCGGAGCCTTTGAACCCAGAGGACTATCTTCTTCCTGTTTCTCTGCATCTGCCTGAGAGAACATAGGCACAATATCATTGCATTCAGTGAGGAGAAGTAAGGCTAGTATTCATCAGTGATTATAAGATAATGCTAATGGTGTTGAAAAGCCTTCTCTGATAAACTGTCGTGGTCTTAAATGTTATCTACTGTTTAATCAGTGACCATTATAATGCAAACCTGACAACAGAGATGCATTTAATAACTTTCAAGGTTTACCAGCCTACTTGTATCAATAGCTGCTTTATTTTAAAACCTTTACATTTCATCTTTCTGTTCACAATTTACAGAGAGAATTGTGAAAGCTGTTTTGGTTTATTTTCAAGAAAATACTTTTAAATTTATGAAGTAGTTAACATTATGAAATATTCTGTTCCACCATCTGTTCAATTATTTACCATCCTGCTTTACTATTCATCATGGAATACCTCTTGTTTCTCTAAACACCTGTAAGGAAACTTTATACTCAAAAAGGGAACAAACCAACAATAATAGTGTGATATACCTCTTCAAGACTTTTGCTTGGATTAAATGTGATTCTCTTTTTTGTATATTCTTCAATTGACTTGGAGATAGCTTCTAACCACTCATCTCTTTCTGTAGCAGAACTGTTGGAGTAAAAAAACCCACAAAAGCAATTTATTAACAACATTTAAAACTAAGAAGCAAGTGTTGATTAGAATTCCATTAGCTTTATTGCACATTGGCGTAACTCTCTCACAATTCCAATTTATAGACTATCTACAACTCCTACTGAAACTGGCATTTTTTTAAACCTTTGGCATGGTGTTAGTTACTTATGTTGACTAATACTAAAAAAGATTTCTATGTATCTAAGTTGTCATGTGGATTCCCTCCTTCCCTTTCCTCCTTCCAAAATCCCTGTGATTCTTTCAAAGCTTGTCTGTCATTGCTTCCCCATCCTCCCTCCCCTCCTCCTTGAATAGCCGGAATAATATTTGTTTAAATGATGCTCCCAGAACAAAGGCATGGATGGGCCTTCCCCCTGGAAGGCAGCCTGAAATGTCAATAAGCCTTTTTTCTCCCCACTTCCTTCTGTCTCAAAGTGCAGTTTGTTATACCTAACCCTGTGAAACTCCAAGCTTCTGTCAGATAAAAACATGCTGACTCTTCTCCTTCCTTGTCCTCCTATTTGCTCCTACCAGCTCATGCTACTTTCAAATAACTTTTTTTTTTCCAAAAAGTTTCCTTTGGATGAGCCAACTCAAAGAGATAAACAGATAAGTTTACTCCATCTCTTTATCCCACAGATGGTGGATCACTAAACAAGTGCAAGGAAAGCATTAGGCTGAAGTGGCACAGCATGAGGAACAGAGAGCACAAGGAGTGCCTGGCATAGCAGGACCCTGCAGCTATACCGGATTATGTGTAGAGCCAAAGAACCTCCTCTGGCCATGGGCACACCACTATTTTTGTATCTCTATGCTGCTCCTGCTGCAAAGGGCAGCCTATTATCCTTTCTCTCAGCCACTAGGTCTTATTTTCTCTCTTGCGCCAGGACACACACAGTTATGCAGTGGGCAGGATTGGGAAACAAATCCATATTAAAATAAATCATCAACCTGCCCTTCCTGTGGATCAATTTACTGACTAGGTTCATCACACAGCTGAACAACCACTTGTGCCAGCAACACAGAGAAGGCTCTGAGGAAGGATGAAGTTTTGTGGCAGAGGAGCAGCTAGACAGCTTGTTTAAGATGCCATGCCAGCTTTAAAAAGGCTCCTAAAATTTAAACAAGAATACAGTCCAAACATTTTTTCCTATTCCCCATTTCTTAATTGGTATAAAATAAATTATTTTATTTAAACCAAGGAATTAAAGACAAATATATAGAAAGGAAAGTTAGGGAAGAAGAAAGCAATGGCTTACACAAATGAGGTGTTTAACACAAATTATTGTTTAATGGTTTTGTAGGGGAATTTGGAAGCTTTTATCATCTCTGAACCTTTAAGGAAAATCTCTGAATGGGGGGTTTGAGTGGGATGAAACTGAGTACTTTACAGAATCAGAGAGGACAAATCTGGTAAACGCGGGAAGCCTGTGAGACACAAGAAGAAAAAAGATCTAGCACACACAGCAACAAAATCAGAAAAAAAGGAGATGAAATAAGATACATGCAAGGGCAAAGCAACGTATTAGTGTCTGTCCCAATATCTCACACTCTGAGTGGAACATTTTGTTCAGTCTATTTACCTTTGCTTTCTCATCCTGAAAGAGCAACTGGTTGGCATTAACTACGTAACATCATAACTCTAATTAACTCCTTTGGCTTTTTCAAAATCTGGTTACATTTAATGAGATTCCTGTAACTGTATGAGTTAATTAAATTTAAAGTTGACACAAGTTTTGGAGATTAAGCACCACCATCACCCCGATCATGCAGGGATTGCTCTGAATGGAGCAGCTTCCACAATGAGCTACAGGCTTACACCCTAATATTTCCCTAGGGAGCTCATGCTTGGTAGGTTTGCTAGTGGTAACCTTTAGGATTGTTTACAATCCTTCAGAACTTAAGAGCAAAGGTGGTGCCGCTGGCAACTGTATTGATGTAACGGTTTGCTGCAGCAAAATAGGTAGTTCCTTCTGCTGTCACTCCCAGCCCTCCCCCACAGCTGCCCAGCCCCACCGTTTCTCCTCCTGCAGGTCCAGTATTTGTTGCATCCTTCCAAAAGTGACTTTGTTTACTAAAATTGCAGGGTTTTCTTGGGTTTTTTAAACATTATTATTTTTATTTATTCAAGATTTAACATAACAGTAGAAAGCTTCAAAAGGATGGGAGAGAACCCTAGCAATGGCTACTAATGGCAAATGTGTGTGCTCGGGGCACACATCACAGCTCTAGGTGAAACTAAACAGCTCAGTGGCCCCAGGAGGGTGCTCAGAAGCATGTCCCTCTTGTTTCCACGATCAGACCCTTAGGGCACCTCTCCCAGCTGAGCAAGCCTTGCCTGACTATCCTTAGTTAGGACAGGAAGAGATGCAGCTACATCTGCCTGGGGTAGCTCTTCACCAGCCTTATTGAGGGGCCAGAGCATGTCAGGCTGGCATGACTGTGGCACAACTTCTTGTTTCCAGCAGCAAAGCTTTACTTCTGTACAGTGCTGTAACATGCAGATGCACTAACTTGTTTTTCTGATGAAGAGATTTCTAGTACAATACGGCATTGTACTATGAAAAACAATTCACATTCCTACACATATCCCAGGAAAACTGAAACCTCAACCCAGACTAGATAAAGTAGAATACTAATGCAGTCAGTAAAACTAAACCTGAAGTGACAAAGGCTTTTGTCTAGGCATTAACCTATATCTCTGCTATTAACTGACCTACATTTTATTACTAGGAATGTTTCACCAGCTTTATTTTTCACTTCCCTGTCTCTGCTCCCAGGATCATTTCAGAATCTCTACTTTGGTGTACACTCCACATAATGCTTATTATTTGAAAAAAAAAAACCCACAGAAGTGAAATTTGTCTCCAGTGTCTAAGACTAATTTGAACAGTTTTGAAATTAAGATTTTTTTTTAATTTTTTTTTTTTTTTTACCATATAGGAACCAATAAGCTGTTAGAATGAGGCATCATTCAAAGGAGGACATAGCCTGGGTTGACAGGATACAAATTCTCTTCACATTTAGAAGATTTATCAATAGGAACAACACAGTTAATTGGGAAAAATACATGCAAGCACCTGTTACTGGTAGTGTTTTTCAGTTGCTTCCCTCCTACACCACAACAGGCCCAGTTCTGGTGACAGACAGAAAACAATCTGAAAACTGTCATTTGCCTCTGGGCCCTCCAGCACCTCCTTCGTGCCATGCAAATGCAACCTCTCTCTGTCACTGTTGTGTAACTTAGGGCTCTTGCACACATATAGCTTCCAGCAGGCATAAAAATAACAGAGCTGAATGCTCCCCAAAGATGCAACATCAACATTAAAACAAAAAGAGCAAATCGTAGCAGCCTTAGTTGGTAATAGGAGGTTAATTCCAGCAATTTTACGGTTAAGACAAAAGCATGTCACAAACTATGCCAAATTTGATGAGGTTCTCCCCTATGGACCAGCACATCTTTCCCAGGAGTTGCTTTTAATCTACCACTTAATCAGTTCATCAAAAAGACTAGTCCATCCTGTTTTATGGAAAATAGGTGGCCTGTATTATAAAATGATAATATTTTCAGAAGTTCCAATTATTTTTTTACCATTTTTAAAAACAAGTGAATTAAAAGTGAAATGCTGTTTCAAGTCAAGCAGAGATAAATCCATCTCTATGCCATCCCCTGAATGCCTTTATGTGACTGTGTGACATCCAGTCAGCAAGGCACTTAAGGAGAACAGACCTGTTTCTATTACACTGGAACAGGATCATACCCTGTGGTAGTTTTGCCTGACCCAGTTTTTGCCAGTGAACAGGGTGGGGTACAAAGATGGCTCCTGCATGTCCTGAGTAAAGATTCTGGAAATTTTCCACCATGTCCAGCAGAGCCAGTCTCTGATGGCTGTAAAATGATGGACATGCTGCTGGTAAAACCTGGGCCAATTAGAGATGTTAGTTACGCCTCTGTGAAAACATATTTAAGAAGAAATCAAAACAATGTGAGCACGCACTTCTTTTTAGCCAGGGAAGGAGGAGGAGGAGGTAAAAATATGTGAGGGAGAACAACATGGAGGCACCAAGGTCAGTGGAGAAAGTGGGGGAGGAGGTGCTCTAGGCGCCAGAGCTGAAAACCCTCTGCCAGCCATGGTGAAGACCATGGGGGGAGCAGGTGGTCCCCCTGCAGCCCATGGAGTCCAGGGGATGCAGAGAACCCCCCACAGCC
>VZRL01005054.1:92899-132573 GCA_013397895.1 Origma solitaria
GTTGGTTGAATAGAGAGAGAGGGCAAATAGAGAAACAGTGTCTGCAGTAGAAGAATTGCGATGGACTGACCTAAGAAAAACCCCACACCCTGCCCCTGCCTGGGAGTTGTTAGTTAGTTAGAAAGGAGGGAGGGGGTGAGCTGAGAAGCGGTGCCTTAAGAGGGAAAAGAGGGGTGAGTGAAGAAATGGTGTCTTAAGAGCTTATTTTTATCTCCAATTTATCCTCTGACTCTGTTAGATTAATAAATCACTTTTTTTGCAACTTTAAGTTTCCCGCCTGCTCTTGCCCTGAATCTCGTGCGGCCCTTATCAGTGATCTTATCTCAACTCATAAGTCCAGTGTTTTGTGTTAGTTTTTCCTCTCCTCTGCATAGCTGCAGCAGGAGAGAGCATAGAAAGCAAACGTTGTTAGGTGCCTGGCATTTAGCCAGGGTCAAACCCACGACAACCCTTAACTGTGAAATGCTTTTTTTTTTTCTCCCCAGTGTGCAGAAGACTTATAAGAAACATTTAAATTTCTTGAAGAAATACAGAAATACTCATTTCAAGTGTGTTGTTATTTATAACTACTGCTCTGACAATTAAGCTACTTCCTTTGGCTTCTTTGACAATGTTAACCTTGATCTACCCCTCAGCTACAGATACTGCTATCTTTGTGCATTCTCATGTCAGTATTTACAAGGTCACACAAAAAGCAGCAGTCTGCTCTTGCTCAGCTTTGCTAAATAAAAGAGAAAACATGTCTTTCTTCATTGGTATCAGCACTGTCACAAATGTCAGAACATATAAAACTTCAACTCAAGTGCCGTGAAAACAACAATCCACAAAACAAGGCCTTTGCTAAAGGCATCTCAGTGAAGGTGACCAGAGCTGCCTGGGCTCAGTGACCATGTATCCTTTTGCTGTTACATTGAGAATTTGGTAACATAAAGCAGATCAGTAGTTTTGGAAGAACAATTGGAAGAACAAAAAAATACTGAGGAACAAAGCTTAAAATGAATTAAACTGAAACCCTCTCAAGGAAAGGCAGGGCAAGGGTAATATTCCAATTTACTTGAAGTTTCTGAAGGTGTAGCTAAGCTGAAAAAGAGGAACCAAACAATGGTTTTATTCACTCTGATTTACTGATTCCCTCTATTCTGTTATCACTTTAGCCAAGGGTAACTTTTCATTACATTAGGTGCAAAACAAGCTCTAAAAAGCTCATGTGGCCTGCTTGAAATCACACAGTTTTAAAATCATTGTTCATTTGACAGACTTACCTTGCTGAAAGAATGAAGGATCTCTCTACGCTTTCAATGTTCAGCTCATTCTGATACGCTTCCTGGGTTGGCTTCTTAACCTTCAGCCAAGAGAGAAAACTTCACATTCAAACTCAAACGGTACTTTTGCCATTGCTTTAATTTTAATTTTAATTCCTGTAAAATCTCTTACATTTTTATTGCAGAAGGGGTACATCAAGGAGAAAATAGTCAGAAGTAGAAAGTCATGTGCCAGTTCAGAAGGCCCAGCTACACCAAGATTGCATGCAGCCCATCCTTTTATTTCATGGTGGCCGTTATACAAACACTGGAGATGTGCAGGGGAATGAAGCTCAAGAGCCATCAGAGAGCTTGCACAGCATGCCCAGGCATGTGCCCCCCTGTGCACCTTCTGCATCTGGGCAAAAAAGGGCACTGCTGCTGCAGGACAAGATGTCGCCCACTGGTGTACCCCAGAGTGGGAAAGAGCTGCGCTACCCTGTTGATCCTTCTGAGCTACCAAATTTCAAACATAAAGTCAAGAGTGGGTCTGAGCCACCACAAGACATCTGCTGGCAAACTAGATTTTGTAGCTCTGTCTGCAAAACTTTGGACCTGGTGCCAGATCCACACTGCAACTGGACTTGGTGATTTTTTCTGACAGGACTGGAGACAATGATTCCCAAGGCAATGATTTGTTGTTCCCGTTAACTGTCATGTCAATAACTGAGTCATTATATGCCGTATGTGTCCCTTATAATTACCCAGAGGGGCTCAGGGCTTAATTTTGATGCTTTTCACAAGTGCTTAGGAAGAAAAGCTGCATCTTCCCTCACAGTTAGCAAATCTCTATAAACCACAGAGAATTGATCCACCAGGAGCTTATCAGGCAAGGATGCCTAATCTCTGTGTGTGAGCAATAAAAAGTAGTTAAAAGGCAAAAGTTAGGCAGTCTGAACAAAATACAATACAAAAAATAAGGAAGCAGACTATTTCAGAGTAGGACAACACTGAGTGAAAAGCAGCCAAGATGATCCTGCTGCAACAGAGTTTTTTAGAGGAACCTAGATAGCAATCCCACAGGCCATATTATGCAAAAAACACGAAGCCTGTAGGATTGTTCTGGAACCTAACCATATTTAATATCTCTTGCCAACAGTAAACATAGTTGCGTTTTCAAAATTTGAAGGCCTGAATTTAAGTAGATTTGGAGAAAGGCTCACTTCAACAAGTGACTTACCTTCATTCCAGCCAGTGACAGCATGTTGTTGAGTTTGTACATCCCTGACTGAACTGGAGTAGTATACAACAGGGCATCATTGAACTGTAATACAGAATGCTTTTATTGACTAAAGATTGTTAAAAGATAGATAATTTCAGATGCATTTTACTGGAAGTACAAAACTCCTACAGCACTGAGATAACTGTCCAGAAGGGCATCCTCTGCTTCCTATTATTCCACTTAGAATCCAAGAAACTTTGTCATGTATGAATTTAGATAACAATAGGTATCTATTTATATCTTCCTTGTGTAAATATACATTTGGCACTTGGGTAAACAGTCTACGGATGTCAAAGAACAGGCTGTCAAAAGGGACTAAAAATGTTTCTCATGTACACAGGTATATAATATAGCAAACTACTTTCAAAGGATATTAGAATTAACCATTCAAATAAATCAAAGCAATCCAGAAACTATGAGATAGCAAAATGGATTAGCAATTTATGATTATAAGGACAAACTCAACCATAACTTGTGAATTTTACCAGTTCAAAGTCCATCTACTGTTTATTTCCTGTTCTACCAGACTTGGATTCATTCAGTGCACTTACTGAACAGTTACTAAGTATTTTTTATTTTCTGTGCCATTCAACACGTGGATCCAAACATCATTTACTGTACGTAAACAAACACCAACATCTGTAGTGTCTCATAAGTTTTTGCTATGCAATTCTTTTCAAAATAACCAAATGTTTCAGAAGCCCTGCTAAATCTGCACATGATGAATGGAAAAATCATTGTGTCTAACACTATAAACACTAGCCTGTACCATTTATATTGGGAAAAAACCCCAAACCAAACAAACCCCTTGCCCCAAAAAGCAAAACAAACAAAATCCAAGATAGAGACACTGAAATTAGCAATATCTAGTTTGTGAAGTTCAGATTGAGATAGCACCAGATTTTTAAGAGTATTTCCATAACTGATACAGTACATACTCCAGGACTGCCTAGGGAAATATTTCTTCATACTACAGTAACTACAAGACAGAATCCAGTCAGGACTGTGGAGCAATAATGCCATAAATTACAGGATAACAGCTGTTTTACTGTCTAAATAGAAGAGATAAACAAAAGGTTCAAGTGGAAACAGAAACTTCAGAGATGCACAGAAGTTTCAAAACAAAGCAGTAGCAGAGACAGGAAGAGAACCCAGTACTTAACTTCCACCCAGTGCTCTGTTCAGGATGCATGTGGGCTCCAGCAATGGGAAGGGGTGGGAGGGGCCAAGAAGAGAAGAGGAAGGAGACAGGGAGGAAGGAGAAAAGGGAGGGAAGAGTGCAGTAGCAGCAATGAGAGTTCTAGGTTTTAAGATCTGGTACAGCTAAGAGGGATAAAGTAACTGTTGCACCTTCCTCAGTACCACAGATAATGTCTTCCCATAAAAGCTCTCAGATTTTAAATAAGCATTGTTCAAAATAGTACATTTCAGTGAGAAATTGTTTTCTATTAAAATTACTGCAAATGCCACAGATAATATCTCTAAATGAGAACTGACTAAATAGAACGGCAACAATTAGTAATTTTTTCTACTATCTATAGTTATTAGTTATGTTTGCAGTCTGATGTTTTAACCACTTGAAATTACACTAGTATTAGGCACACAGCAACATACACAGCATCTTACCAGGAAAAACATTCGTGGCTGCATGACCTTCCGTGACAGCTTCATCAGTGTTCCCTCTTTCAAAAAGACCTGGTAAATAAATTAAAACAAGAAATGCAAAATGTAGCTTTTTTAGGGCACAAGCCATGCAAATGAGCTTTTTCATAATTATTATCATGATTATGATTATTATTAATACATTAGAAGTACTGCAGAAGTTTTGGGATTCAAGATTCCCTTTCTGAGAAAAGCTGTTTATCATCAGGTTTCTTTAAAAGTGAGTGTTGATGACTGCATTACAGTTTTTCAAGCTGCACTTGAAACCATGGCAAATACAAGGTTAAGCTTGAGGACAGAAACCTGCCTGCAAGATCTGGCAATCATATTCTAAAAACTATGAAGTTTTCGTCAGATAAATGTCTAAAAAACCCCCACACATATGGAGAGGCAGTATTCATTTGACTGTTGGAACCAAATAACGAAGCGATAGACCAATTTTCTTCTTGGTATATTCAGGTATAAGCATCAGTCTTTGCTTGCATATAATTTCTGCTGCACTTCCACTGCAATCTGCTGAATGCCATGTGGGGCACCTACCCTTCCTGGCTGTACGATTTCATGGTGTCCATTTAAACTGTATTGGATCTGCATGAGTTTCTGAAAGTTATCCTATGGGGAAAAAAGGCAGAAGGTAAGTACTTGCCCTTGCATTCATGACTTTTTTTAAAGAAAAAAAGAGAGAGAGAGAAAAAACTTTTATTAGCCAGCTTCATAAGGCAAAATACTTACTCCCTGCTTCATGATGTCATTGGCATGGTTTGCAACTTCTATGACAACAGCTAAAGCATCTGAAAGATGAAGGAACGGCGTTTTGGTTATACAGACCAGTTAACATTGGTATAATGTAAAGTACAGATATCGTACTGCATTTCCACATCATTCCAAGACTGAAGGACCTTATTGTACATTCACTACATTCATGAGCACTTCCCATAAACCCCAGAGTCTTTGGATCATGGTTTAATGAGTATGCTTTAGCAAGTCATTGCTTCAACCAACAGTGTCAATTATTTCTTACAGCTACTCAGAACAGTCCACAAGCAAAATTAAATTCCAGTTTCTCACACAACAAATTACTTACTCTACTTACAGCAGAAAAGTTAACAACATTTTAACAGAGACTGCGTAAGGACTAAGTTTTAGCCATTTTACCCAAATGCCATCAGTGCCAGTCAGGGAAGACTACCCAGAAAAATGATACAGAACTTTGCCTTTTCTTTCTTCTGCCTTGAGTTCTGCAGCACCTCAAGATAACAGCAAAGTTCAAATTTCTAAATGTCAAACTTGTAATACCAGAAGAAAAAAAATCTGGAAAAAAGTTACCAAATACCAGCAACTTTATTAAGTACTGATATTTAATAACCAGCAATTCAACTGTAACATATGCTAAGGTGTAAATGCAAAAAACAGTTATATAAAATGACCGTGTGAACATAGCGAGTGTTCAGTCCAAGGATCCATCCCATACAATGATCTTATCCAAAACCTTATAATTTACTTAAGCAGAAAAAAGACACTTATTTAACTGAAATATCAGAACAATTGTTCTGATAAAATGTAGTGTCTAAAGCATTTAGCACCTTCTGAGTAATTGAATTATAGTCAAGCACTTCAAAGAAAGGAATGCATTTGGTTAGAAGTCCACAGAGAAGCCTACCAAACCAGGTAAAACCAAAGCCTTGGGTTTTTTCCTAGATAAACATTAGAGTATTAAGTACTGTGGAATGCATATACTTCCCTTATTGTTGAGTGATATTCGGAAAGGAAGTATGTTAAAAGATAGAGCTTTCTGAACTGAAATAAACTAAACAGATGTGAACAAAAAGCTCCTCCTAAGCCAATCGAAGGAGAATTTTTGTATAAGATTGTCACAAACCAAGGCAATGCAAGCACAGTCAAACAGCTAAAATACACAGCATATATCAAGCATTTGATCAAAATTTAAGTTTAGGTATAGATGTCGTGGTATCAAGCAAGCCTGCTGAAAAATAGCCGGTGGTCTCTTACTAGGAAATGTTAGAGCTGCTGCAGGCAAAACAATCCCCAGCTCCCACCCACATGGAAGAATATGAAGGGAAATTTGGTTGAATTCACAAAGGTAGGAATGAGTACCTGATTCTTTCTGTTATACTTTCCTTCATCTCTCAGTTACTATACCTATTAAACCCTTAAAATTTTATTCATTGACTTCAAGAAAGATTGAAGAATTTTACAGTAAATGATAAAATTTGCTGGCTATTGAAGGGAAAGTTCCAGGACCTCAGGACTACTTACACAGCAAAGACTAAATGAATCTAAACAACAACATAAAATAATCTATAGGGTCAAAGTCCATAAACAACAAAGTGCTTTTTGGCAAGGAAGAGCATTCCACTTATACCATTCAGCTGAAGTAATGTATTCAAATGAAGGTCAACAAGAAGAATTGTGCTATTTGGGTTTTTTTCCAAGAGTACTAATCACAACCAAACCTAGTCTCCCTCTCCACTCCACCCCCTCACTCCCAGCCCCTGCAGTGGAATTAAACAACTAAGCAAAGTCAGAACTAAGTCAAGATTAATTATTACAAGAAAGATCTTAGTGAGTTAAGATTAGATTTTGTTTTCTTACCCAAGTTCTAAGATGGACTATCAAATATGTCAAATGTCAAATTAACGCTTAGTTGTTGTTATAACTTAGCTTCAGCCTTTATTTTTAATGTAAGAAGGAAGAGAAAAACACTGTGAAAGACACAACTACAGAAAACAGAGAAGATGGAAAAACCACAGAAAAATGTCAAGTATATATTTAGGTTGCTCTCTTTTCAAGTGTTTGACTATTTAATATGCAGTGCAAGTATTATTTTGTTCACACCCATAAGAAGTGCAAGATGAACTTTTCTATCTCTTAAAGAGCCAACAGTTAAAATATTTTGGCTTGTATCTTCAACATACTCAAATACATCTAAATGCCCTAAGAAAAATATTTACTCACATATTTCACAGCATTTTATCAGCAGACAAAGCAAACTTGGCTCAGTACATTGAAGGCACTCATTTACTGAAGTTCAATCAACTACATCTGCACAATCCTCCTAAAGGTAATGGGCTTGCACAAATGTGACAGGATCTCATGCAAATACAATGGAAACGGGGCATTTTTTGTACTGCTGAAGTACACACTGAAGAAGGAAACAGCCTGAATGTGCATTGCATTGATATACTCAAACCATCTTAACCCTGCACTGCTATGAAATGTGTGGTCCTGTGCTTTTCATCACCTATTTCATCAACTATTTCTTCTCATTTCTTGTGATCTCCTTTCTCCCCACTTGCAGGCAAACTTGTGTAAGTCACTTGTGTTTGTGTAGCTTCTGACAAGTCAAAATGGAGAAGTCCTCAGGTTAAATATTACCTATGGCAGCTCCTTGATCTTGTTCACTTCTGCCACATGGATGCTTGTCCTGGCACAAAGAGGGAGAAGGCCAAAAAGGCTCATAGGAGAGAGCAGGCTGCCTTTTACAAAAAGTCTACAGTTGCAAGGGACTGTCCCTTTCAATGGCAGTGCCCAAATATCTGTTTAAACTGCCTGTGGAACTTGACTCTTATCTCTTGGTTTCAACTCAAGGGTGAGCTGATATGACTGCCAGCTCCAAATGTTTTTGAAACACAAGCCTGCAATCTTTTAGTATCTCTGCTGAGAAACTTAGAACTGAATAGAAAACATTTCTATTACTGACTTAGCATTTTGCATGTATTTAAAATCTGGAAACATTGGTAAATAAACTGTTATTTCTTTAAAGCAACATTTACCTTGAGTATCCCTATAGTCCGCAGATTCTTCTACAAGATTCTTTAAATAATCTGTATAAAGAAAAAAAAATAATATAGAGATGCCTCTGTTAAATAAATGAACAACACCAGAAAGTAGTAAACCCCATCTTTTCCCTGGAAATCTGCTTTTCAGATCTCCTACTTAATCTACAAAGATCTATTAGCTAATTTTTAAAATCTGTCAAAGCAATAATAAAGTGAAAACTAGCATTTCCATAATGAATGTATGTCAACAAAGAGATAAGTTACTGAAACAATGGTCTTCTCCATCGAAAAATTATATATTGTATACATCATTCCAATAAAAAACCAAGCAAGTGAAAAATTAGTACATACTTGCAATGATTTACATTTAAGCTGATGCAAAAACTTGAAGATTATGTATATTTGTTTGACCACCTAACTAGTTCATAGGAGCTAATAAAACAAGTAGCTCACTACAGAAGATCTGATTATGATTAATATTTTTCAGTAATAAAAATAGTATACTTCCGTCAATGTTCAAACAGGTATTTTCTGTTTTCAGTGATACATGTAGTTCAACCACGAGATGGCACCCTTAATCCATTAACCTCTTGGTTGTTTTAAAATCTATTTTACTTCACTAAAATTACCTCCAAATGTATGACTATGCAAGAAAACATCCCCCTCGAATTTCCTTTCCCTGGCTGAGTGTCTAGTTTATCAAAAAGTGCAATACCCTGTCAAAGATTAATATATATCCTCAGTAAAAAGTCAACCATCTATTCTCTATATGCTACAACTTTGAACTCCTTCAAATGAAAAGAAACCAAACCAGAAACATTCCAAGAGATTAGATTGATAAAAGCAACAAATACTGATTCATAATTACCTTTTAAATGAAGTATTAAAATTCTGGCAGATCTACTGAAAACTAATTACATGTAATGTAGAAAGCATTCAATTTTAGCTTCTCAGTTGTACAGGTTCCATGTAGGAGTGAAATAATTCAACTCCCATATGCTTGCCCTACCCAAATTAATTCTTTCATTCAAAAAGGATCAGGAGCCAATTGTTCCTGCCTTTGTAAGATGTCTTGCTTCATGCATGCCCCTCAGAGGCCATTCAGTGTATTGTAATCTTTTCCTTATGCACAAAATTAAAAGGGAATTACGAAACATGTTTCTGCAGTAGAATTGCTATGAAGAGTGAGAAAACTTGTCACTGTTAATGAAAGCTTTGAGAAAAACAGAACTACAGGAAGAGAAACACTTGGCACTGACATTTTATTGTTTGGCAGAGACTTAAGGGAGGATCCAAGGGAGAAGCATGAAGAGCAGGTTGGGGTGCAGGAAGAGGAACTGGCTGGGAGGCAGGGAGGGAGCTCTGGGAAGCCTGATTGGCTGAGCCATGGGAACACTCACAGCTCTCTACTCTCCTTAAAGTTCTGCCCGATCATTAGCAGGCCCTGGTTAAAATGTGATCTTTTAAGACAAGTCTGACATGGCACCAAAACTTCTTCTGCTGTACTCCATCAATATTGCATCCCTCATGTCCCTCAAAATCTTGTGCTGTAGTAGCTACCACACATTCCAATGCAATATTTAGGTAGACATATATTCCATTAAAAATTAAAAAAAAGTTAATATCTTGCTTCACCTTGGTTTATACTGGTAAGAGGCTTGTATGAGAGAAAAAAACATTAACGGAAGGTATTTTGAAAGGAACTGAGAAGAGTTTGCACTGGGTTTAACTTGGTCTAACCTGGAGGAGCCTGTCACGGATATGGCACCAGTTGCCCTCTCCTACCCTGCCTGGGGACGGGTGGTCTCTCCAGTAGGAGCTGTGTCATGTTGCTGAGGCAGAGCACTATTTGGACTCCACCATAAAGCCAAAAAATTAAAGCTTTACAACTGCGACTTGATCTTCATTGGAGCCAGAAACAAAAGACTCCAATGGGAACCTCCCACTATAAAAACGAATCCCTGCAGCTTATATAGAAATAAGGCTCCCAAACCACACACTCACCTCTACAGGCTGGGAACAGGAGGTAAGGTGGGTATAATTTCCTCATCTGCAAATGTACAGCTGGCACTCTAACACACTATCCCGGTACACGGAGACATCCAATTTAATATCCCAAGTAATTGCAGTGGAAACATAAAACCAGAGACCCAAGATGGGAACTAATTATTTCTTGGCATATTCATGCCAAAACACCACCACTCAAAACCATTTTTGGATGGGTATTTTCTAGCATTTTAAATTATATAATCAGTGAATAGAAGAGGGAAAATCAGAGATTTTAACATAAGTGCATTAATTTAAAATTCTGTATTTAAAACAGAAGGCAACCTTTGTCTTACAAAACTGGAGCAGCCAATAAAACTTACAACTGTAAAATCCTGAAAGTGATAAATAGGTAACTTTCATCTTAGTACTCTTTATCTGGTAAGTAGACCTCAGTTCACAGCTAAAACTCAGCTTCAGAGAAGCATCAGAACAGATATTTTTAGTCTCTTCTGTGAACACACACTGGAAATTCTGTGCTTACAACAGCTTTCTGGAAGTACTGCCATGAACTATACAGACAAGCCAATTTCACAGATATGAATAATGTTGCAGTAAAAATTCTGCAAAAATATTCCTAAATTAAATAAATACAGAAGTCAGATATTAAGGTGAAATGTTTATCTATTGTCTTTGAAAAAAAAATAATTCCCCTCTGAAATATGTTTTTGTTGTTCAGACTAGGAAGACCTTAACCATACCTTCAGAAATTCTTAATTCTGCTGGATACCCCAAAACACAACAACAATCAACATAAAAGCACACTAGTACTGTTTTTGTGATGAAAATTTCCTTATGCCTACTTCTACCTGACAGCAGCTCCCAGTTCTCTCTTCCCACTTGCTGGGGGCAGTGGCTATCACTTCTTCTGCTTAAAATTATTTTCTACGTCATTACCTACTTTTTGTCTTGGGTTGTCTAATGTAATTAAATCAAATTCAAAGCAACATGTAATTGGTCTTGAGTCTGACAACTCTATTTCCAACCTGCAGATTGCAAAAAGGTTTATTTTTCATCCCACTCAGCCTCCCCTCACTATAACCCAGTTAAGGATAATAAAAGACACTCTCTGCCAACCTTATGTTGTGAAAAACAGGAGAGAGGCTTATCCTATGACAATCAAGAGCCTATTCATATTGCACAGTCTCAAGTCATCTACTCAAATCAGAGGTTTTTGGGAGAAGAGAATCACCTCTCCTTCATTTGTCTCAGAAATCAGAGGCCTCTAATTAACCTCCCCATAAGCTATCTAATATTTACTGTACAGAGCTGAGGGCCAGAATGTGAAGAAGTGGAAGTCCCTTATGGGACTGAAGAAGCTGTATAATTAAAGACAAACACTGCTAAGCTCTGCCTCTCCTTGGCTGATTTATGAGTCCACCTGCTCCTGCTTTTGTTAGCACAGAAGTAACTCCACTTCAAAGCACAGCAACAATCTTGTGATGTGACCGAGTAGCAGCAGGTTACCAGTACAAAGCTATCCCACTGACACAGAACATCTAAATAGGAAGAAATCCCTGCTGACTCAGGCCTGACAGCTTCGTTTCCTGGGTTATTTTCATTCCACTGCTCTCGCCCTCCTCCCCACAGATCCCCTCTTTCTCTGGCCCGGGCAGCTGCTCCCTTGCTACATCTCACCCACTGCAACAATAGGTACAAGTGTTTTGCATGTCCTCCAGATGTTCATATGGCACACGTTTATAGAGGCATTGCTCAATGTTACACAGAGCTGTTGGAAGGTAACTAAGCAGATGGGTCATCCGCAGAGGCATGGAAGAGTCAGAACTCAATGACAATATACACGCATGATAGATTGGACAGGCTGAAAATGAAACAGATCCAAAATAACACTCTCCAGCCTTAGCATAATGAAATTATTGGCCTGATCTCTTTTATTGCTCACACAGAACAAGAAAAATTTACTCTTCTAAGTTTTCCACCAGCATGGCAATCCCACTCCTTTCAACAGCATTTGCAGCTGTATTTAAAGATGGGCAGCCACAGTAAGGTCTGCAGAGTGGAGACAGCCACATCAACTCCCGTCAGCCCAGGAGGAGACTTTTTGCAGGTCTTAAACAGTCTGTCCCAGTCACCATGCCAGCTGATCATCACAAGGAATTGCCCTTCAACATCTGAATTTTGTTACAGTGCCATCCATCCCTGACATCTCTTGCTCTGCTGTGTATATTGACAATGACATTTGCTCCATCCTGATCCTCTGTTCAACTAAACTCTGTTTCAATTAAAACCTTTGAACTTACCCAAAGCTCTGCTGATTTTCAAGTGTATAATAAGCTTTATCAAGCCCTAAGTCAATATCTTTTTAAAATAAACCAACTCCCCAAATGCCATTTTATTATTTAATTTTATCAATTAAGTATCATTACGATTTCCCCGTAAAGTATTCAATTTAATAAGGAGTTCTCCCCTTTTTTCAACACCTTGCGTTTAATGAGATGATTAAAATGAAAAAAGTCAATGTTAATAACTTGGTAACTGCTCTATAACAATTAGTCTGTATCTGCCACAGCATCACTAGTCTAAGTACTTGCTGGGGAAATGCCAACGAGCTGCTACAGAGCCAAAAAAAAAAGGTCACAGAGCATTTTATTTTGCAGTTACTACATAAACAGAGGCTATTTTTAAATAGCTCATCAAGAAGCAATGGCTCTCAAAAACAATGCCTTAAGTATTTCCAAACCCTTACAGGAGTCATCCCCCTCTTACAACAAACACATCTCAAAATACTTCACAAAGGAGGCCTCTGTCACTGCCCTCCCTTTACAGATATAAAAAACCCCCCTGCATCATGGAGATGACTTGTTCGAGGTCACCCAAACATGCCAGTGCCAGAGCAGGGTATAGAACCCAGATGTCCTAGTTTCAAATTGGCTCCTCAGCTGGCCCTGGTAACAAGTCTTAAGCACTTACTGGTATGCACTAAAAAAATGTGTTTTGCCTTTAAAAGAGAATGTATTTTGCAGACAAAACACCTGGGTGGGGTAGAAATAGAGAAGCTACTTACAGAAGTTCACAGCTGCATAGACATTTTTCTTCTCCTTGCTCCAATTTTCCACATTGCCTTTTTCATTTGTTGAAACCCCATCCCCCCAAAAAACAAAAAAAAAAGCAAAACCCAAAGCAGAAAAGGAGCATTCCACCCCTCAAGGAAACTACAGGCTTCTATTACCACAGATTCAAGCAAAAACCACCACAGGTTTCGTGTTTTCTATGTACTGTTGAACATGCTATCAGAACCCACCATAATGCTGTAAATATTAGGACTTTGCTTGTGTATCTTACTGCAACAAATATTAACAAGGAAAGGTTAAAACCCATGCTAGGTTCTAAGAAGAGCTTCACATATTGCGACATGTTTAAAAAAAGCCTCACATATCTGAATTCAGATAAACACGTTTTACAGATGGATACAACTGTCTGAAAACAGGTGTCTTGGGGCGTGTGAAGACGGACTTCTTAAGCCTGCAGAAGAGCTTAATTGTACCTGTCAACAGGAGCCTGTATTGGGGAATCCTCTGAACTGGTTTGAGCAGATAGTGCTTGAGGGCCAGACTAGCACAGCGGGGGCTCATCTGAAAGAAACACCCAAAATAAATAACAATTCCACAGCAGTCAAAGGTTCCAGCAAAAGTAAACATGCCCACAAAGAGCTACTGATTATACTGGATAAGCTTTTTATCTTTGGAAAGTGCTACTGCCACAGTGTTAAGCACCTCACTGCAGAGCAAGCATTTCCATGTGGAAGACTGCATGCAAAATTATCCATGTGTTAAAGACATGAGTAAGCACTCATACTCTGTGGATTTAAAACAGGTGCTGTGACCTAGGAGGAAGAGAGGTGAAGCTTCCCAGAAATAAAAGAATCAGCATAGTAAGGGCAACATGCTCCTTTGTGATGGCTATCAGTGTCCATTAGGCAAAAAGGCAGAGAAGACAGAAGTGCTAACTGCAGAAGTTTTAATTAATCCACACCTCTAAAAACAACACAGAATTAAAAGATCCATGCTTCAAAAATGCTAATTATCTTGAGTTTGCATTCAAAATAATCTGAATCTGAAACATCGAGTCCTTCAGAAGGCCTCGTCTTCTTCGTGTCTCAAGCCAAGACTGCAGCAAAAAAACCCATCACCAAAACACAAATAAATTGAGCTTCTAAAGCCCAGTGGAGGATCACAACCGCTAAAAAGTCACAAAACAGGATATATCTAACAAAGGAATACAATACCTCGAAGTCTTTGACTACTGAAGCAAAACCTGCATTCTTCTTACACTGTTCATCTAATAGTGCAACATTTTTATCAAATTCTTTGATGTAAGTTGAATACATCTTTAGGTAGGGACCCTTTTTAACAAATATATCAGCAATTCTTTGATTCTCAAGCCTAGAACAACAACAACAACAAAAAAGATGCAATTAGAGCTAAAAATAGCATTCATCTTAACCCGACAGCAAAACATCTCTCTTTTTCAGAGTAAAATGTGCTAGTTTATGTTCTGAACAAAAAGCTTACAGCAGACAGGCACCCATCTCAGTTGCTACTCTGAAAAATCTTATTAGGAACACATCAACACACCCGTGTTAGATGACAACCACTTAATACAGAGTCTTAGAAAAAATGGCCTTGAGCTGTTTGAACACTTTAGTTCAAGGTGGATTTCTGAGGAAATGGATCTTCAAACTTCAAACTCAAGAGCAAATCTTTGCCCATTGCAGCGCCTTTGTCAGTAGGTTTTGCATAGCTACACCCACCAGTGGTAACTGAGAATAGTCTTCAAGTGGCTGTCAATCAGTGCTGTGCCTGATCAGTAGATCTAAACTACCTCTAAAATGCAAACCAGTCTTCAGAACAGCCTCCTTTTCCCATAATGAAATCAGTGCACTTATCATGCTCATGCAGGGACCAGAACTTTCAATTAAAAACAAAATTTCAAATAAAAACTGTGATTGCTACAAAAATGTATTGGCATGCCTTCTGGACCTTTTGGGATGCATCTAAATGGCACAAAAAGCACATCTAAGTGAAAAACAATCTCCCACACTTTCAAAGTAAATTCTGACATTTAGGAAGGTACATGAAACACAAACAAGAGTCAAACCACGATCGCATGGAGTCACATAAACCCCCCAGATAAATTTAAACATCAAAGGAGTGGTATCCCTTTATTGATAGTCACCAGTGAGATAATCGCTCTTCCAGTTCCCTCAGGAGGTCCCGATTGAGTTCGTAGAGCTGAGGTAGGTAGTAGAGGATCTGATTCAGGATTCTGTCCTCAATCACTGGCTTTCCAAATTGCCTAGAGGCATGCGCCACAGCATCCCGGAAATCCTGCCGGAGTACAAAGGGTACAGAAACCCCCCTTGCCATGAGTGAACAGCCTTCAAAGCACCAACACAGAGAGCACAAGGAGTTCTCATCGCAGACATTCCAGGCACTGCTCCCTATTACCGAAGGCAAGGCGGGTACCATCTGGGTTATGTTTTTCTGCAGCTTCAATTTACTCCCCTGGGACTGCCTTAATCCCTTTGGTTTGACACTGAAGCTTTACTTCCTTGCTCCTGTATGCATAATATAGAAGTTGTTCATTATTTTTACAACATGCCCTTAAGAAATGTGCTGGTATAACTTATAAGAAAACTAAGATGGGCTAAACAAAGCTTATATCTGCAAGGTTATTGGCACTCATGAGTGTCTTCTTGCAAATATATAAGTCAAAAAGCAAAACTGTTATAACAGCTAATACAATCATAGTATCTTGCTTGAAAACCATCCTGGTGATCATAACTCAGCTACAAATGCCATTTTGGAAGATATTCCTCTCTGACAAAAATGTACGGTCCAAAAATTACTGTGTGTAGCAGCAGAAAATTAACATTTAACAAAAAGATATTATAACAACATGGGAATCACGAGTTCAAATGTTGGCAGTGATCAAAACCAACACTGACTGGTACCTTTGAAACACAGGGAGGAGGAAAACCCTATTTACTCCTGAAGGATCTTATAGCCTTTTCATGCTATAACCAGCTCCCAGCAGGACAGAGCTGAGGCTCATTGGTCCTCATAAAACTATTTAAAATTAAAATCTTGATCCCACACAAATCAGCATGGCCAAGATTGAAACTCAGTATCCATTATACAAGGTATTTTCCCTATTCACAAGCAAACAAATCTTTCAAAAAGTTTAGCAATCCAACATTTCACTTGAAAAACAACACTTTCTTAACTGACAAAAAAGATAATACAAATTAGGTGGCATTGGAGTTCGAGGTTAATGAAACTTCATGTCACATGCACAATCCATAGGTATCCTGAAAAAAGTGACCAAAAATATGTTCTAAGTACAATAATTAGTTATATTTTAAATGTGCATGGGGTCCACACCTGCCTTTGGAAACCTGTAGGGTCCTCAGGTTGAGGAAAGAAAAACAGCTTAATCCCCCCTTTCCCCCCCTTCCTCGGGTCTACTACTACAGTCCTTACTAGCTATCTCATCCGTCCAGCATCTGGCACTATTTAGGGTCTCTCAAACTGAAGACTCAACTTTCCCCTCTTCTCTCTCCTCATTACGTCAGCTCTGGGCAACGTGAGCTCCAGACACACTTTCTTGCTTTGTGACCCTCTGGGTCATGAAGGCTGTGACTGGGCAGTCCTGACAAGAAACTGAAAGGAGATACAGGGCATTGGTTGTAACGGGGGAAGGCTGAGAACTAAATGCAAGGGAGTTAAAAAACAGATGGCGTTATTCATATGGAAATGTTCTGGTTTACATCCTCTGTGCAGACTAGTGACACATAGGTTAACTACCAGCTGCATCTTATGGGTTTTTCTGACCCTGGGGCATTGCTTAACACTGAAATGATACATGGAATTACAATGGCAAAAGCTCAAATGAGGCATTCTGGAGAGCTCCATGCAAAATGCATCATCATATTATGATAATATTCTTCCCCTGCCCCCAATCGTATGCACACACAATACACTGTATGTACTATGCCATAGGATGAGACAAGGATTTTGTTTGAATGCCATAAGGCTACTTGCACGATGAAAAGCAAAGCAGTTTTGTCTGTATTGTAATCAACAACCCAGGTTTTCCCCTGACCAAACAACAAAAGGAGAGCAGGGAGCCAGGTTTAAGCACCACTAGATAACACAGGAACGCCAGCTGTAGTTAAGAGCATTTATTTAACTTCTAGATACGGCATTCAAAGAGTCTGCAGGGCGTTTTCCAAATACAGCTTTGGTTTTGACACAGTCCATCAGCTTCATTACAGTTTGTAGATTATGCCATGAAGGGTTCTATCGTTAAAACAGCCAACCAAAGCTTTACTTCACCATCCCCTACGTCCCCTTCCAAAACTGAGTAAACTGAGGAAGTGCTGCAGAGAGGAAATACAGGGAAGAAAGATAATGTGACCCTTTCAAATGTCGAAAGCCTGCAAAACAACAAGAGCTGAACTTCAATGCTTTTTTTTTTTTTTTAAATTATCTTCACTACTGACTATGCATTTGCCACTGTAATCATATTAAGATTTATTTTTAACCTGGCAGTGGGTGTGAAGTAACTGTCATGCCAAGTTCATCTTGAGATAAACTCAAGAGTTGAATGCAGAGAGCACATGCCTGGGGATGGGGGGTGGGAAAAGAAAAACAAATGTAACAAGGTTGCAATTAACAGTGTTTACACTTGAAGGTACTGGCCTTCTGAGAAAGCAATTTCATATCCAAAAGTACAAAACATAGATCAGATCTGGTTTAATTACCAGATGTAAAATATGCTAATTTACAAACTGAACCCTGAAATTTCACCCCAAGGAGTAGAAGGTTTTCAGATGACAACTTTTAATGCAAGTAGGTGAAGGACTTAGAAATTAGAAACTGCAGTAAAAGTAATTTAAAGCACCAGGACCTAGCTCCTTCTAAATCTAAATCATTTCACTGCTAAATAAAACCAGAATTGCTCTTGAAAATAATATATACATTGCTCTGATATCTATACATGCCTGATGAAGTGATTTATGCTATAAATGTATTTAGCACACTCCTATATAACACTGCTGAAGAGCGCTGCTTTCATCAGTCTGTTCAAAGGCAATCACCTAGGTTGTCCTAGAAATTATTCTCTTTGAAGCAATGCAGCAATCCATTACAAGTGAATTTTAAAGACAGATTTTCTAATTAAAAATGGGTCTTTCAAATACTCCAATCTTACTCATTTAAAAAAAAAAAACCCAAACCAAAAAACAACAAAAAAAAAAAAAACCCCCAACAAAACCAAACCCAAAAAAACCAACTTGCCACATTTTGGAATTAGTGTGCTTATTTCACTGAAAAACATTTGCAACTCTAGACATGTTTCATATGCTGCATGACAAAACCCAAAATATTATGCTAGTTATACTGAATCATCCCAGCTTCTTACTGGGATATTTTTCTTTCCTTTCAGAAGCAGGGAGGCTATTGTGCATATTCTGAAATGCTTGTTTACAGTTTCTAGTTTTACATTATATTTGGGCCCAACAATAATATTCTGATACCACTTTTTCCTGATTAGGTAAAGGTAATTGTTTTCACACAGCTACTTCAAGTCGATGGCACATATCACCAGCCCTAGAAAGAACATTCTTTCCAAACCAGAGCAGTTTTAGTTTACGCTAGACTGAGACAGCCTCCCACTGGGTACTTGTCCATACGAAAACCTAGTCTAGGCATATTAAAGGCTTCTGAGCATATACTGTTGCTGAATTACTGCCTGATAAAACACTTCCAACTTGAAAATGTGTAGGAAATGCTATTTATCCTGTTAGTATACACACCCCTTAGAGCTGTGGAATGTTTAAACAATATTTGAGGAGGTTACCATCATCACTGCTTTTGTTTCCTCCCACCACTCCTTCAATGCAGCTTCTTTAAAGAAGCAAAAAGTCTGTGATATGTGAAAAAATTCTGACCCTGTTCTGAATCATCTGCGATCAGCCCATGCACTTCCCCTCTGCAAAGGCCCTGACTCACAGTCCCTCAGTTCTTCCCAGCAGAGGATTCCCAGCCCTCAGTGAAGCGACCTGCCTGTATCAGTCTGCGAAGCAAAGGACAATTTTAGTTGTAAACCAGAAGAGGTACTGCAAAAACTAAACTCAGCTCAGCTGCTGACTGGGTGAAGTGCACCTTCAGGTATCTAATAGTCAAATGAAGATAATCTCAAATGGGTAAAATTAAAACTTCTTGGAAATTTAACAGGAAGAGAAAGTACTACATGATCTAAATATAGTCATGTATTCTACTAAAGCTTCAACCAATATTCACTTTGGATCTGTTCTCCCAGAACATACCATCAGCAAAGCAAAAATAAGTCGTAATCCCTTCCACTGAGGTACAACTCCCAGCTAAATACACCTGCAGATAGCTCAAATATCAGTTTAATTTAAGGAAAAAAAGAATGTTTGCACTTGGATGCTTTTCAAGGAATACACACACACACATCCTATGGGGAAGGAGGAGGGAAGGGGAGGAAATTGCACGACTGCCAGGCTGCTAGATGTGAAAACTGTAAACATGACTGCTTAGGAATACAGCTACAGAAGGTTTCACAAATACATTATTTAAAATATAAATAGGCACTCCTAGCTAGAGTCAAACTATTAGCCATAAACTGCTACGTTAAACTACAGCTGATATAGTTAATCAAGACTATGACTAAGTGTGGATCATGACCTTTTTCAAACATATGCCATTACTTTTGGAAAGCTGCCAAGCAGTTCCACACCTCTTTTCTCAGGTAATAAAATAATTTATAAGTCTTTAACAAAATAATTTCGTCAATTTTTTAAAATAATCAATTATTTGATTGTGGCATATGTCCAGAATGTTATTTCAGGGAATAGGCTGGATGGTAGAACAGTATTTTCTTCTAGTAAGAGGACTACGGTTGCAACTCATTATCATATGTCTAAGCAGTTCTAAAGCACTTCAGAGACTAAAAATTTATCAACAGAGCCACCTCACACTGGTCAAATATTTAAATTTTGCAGATGGAAAAAAAGGAGTTTGAAGTTGAAAGAATTTTTCGCAAACAGTAAGTCAGTTGTAAGCCAGGACCAGAGGTCAGAACTTTGCTCCAAGGGCCAAAACTATTTTATTTTTCATTACATTCTTTTTCCAAATCTACTATTAATTATTTTTCATAATACTTGGCTATAATACACATCAGTTTTTATAGATAAATAAAACTATATACAGTTTTTATACAAAGAATTTTGCACATTTCTTCTGGAAAATGGAAAAATTAAACCAGAATTTTTCACTCTTGTAATTGTCTTTGGAAGGACACACAACAGAAAATGATGCTTGACCTCTTATCTGCCTTCCCCAATAAGAGGCTGATCTTGTGGCTGCAGAAATGCTAAGAGATGCCTCTTGACAAGCTCCTGCTAACTTGGTCTCAGAGTCCAAATATGGACAGAACAGGGGTCTATGTCAGACACACAGATTTAAAGGCTCAGGCAAAAGACAACATGCCTAAGCTTTTCCTTTCACACAGCAAAAAGCCATACTCTAAACCTTGCAGTGGAAGGAGTAAGCACAAAAAAACAAGTTTCTCTGCTGGACCAGAAGCCTTGCTGCTTAGACCACTGCTGCGGGGAGGAAACAGAATCAAGAAGAATGGAAAGAACAAAAAGAGTGGTGGGTTTTGGCAAAAGAACAAAATTCAGAACAAAAATGTCCAAAAAACCCCCCAAAAAATAAGCCAGGCAGCTTACCCTCCCAGCACCAGGGTGCTGCTGAGGAAGTCCTCTCACTCATGCAGAGCAAACCATCTCCAAAGAATCCCACAAAAAAGATATACGAAGGACACAAATCCTACCTAACTCCTTTTCCAGGGACACTGGGTGTTTTTTGGGCACAGGACAACTCAGAGAGAAGTGATAAGCTTGTTTCCCTTATGTCACTTGTGTTTTAAACTCAGTTCACGGTTTCTTTTTTTCTGCAAGTGTCCTTAAGGGAAAAAAATAGTACTTCTCCCATATTCTCAACCCTTGTTTACCCTCAGGAGGCCATGTATGAACCATCTCACAAACATGCATACAGAAGAGCTAGCTTGATTTAAGCTCCTTTGTTTCCAGGAGTTTCTAAAAGCATTTTACTGGAATCTTGTCCGCTAAAAGAGCACTAACACAGTAACAGAAATATAGAGAATTCAGGATTACATCTAATGTTTGATTACATCCTCAAGCAACCCCATTCGCTGAGTCTGAGACTGTGTGCTGTGTGCAAAGCCAGGTGAGTCCCTATCTCTGTTATGACCGGCTCATTCAGTATTTATAGAAGTGTCATCAAATGTTTATAATTTTACTGTGTGTCTCCAACAGAAGCAGTCAGATGTACTTGTAGTGTGCGACAGTGTCCACGTAGGCTGGCACCTTGGTATCTTGGAAGGGTTGCTCCACCTAACTTGACCTTGTCAATAGAAAAGAAAAAAAAATGCTAAAAAAACTTCAGTGGTACTTGTAACCAGTTTGCAATCACATTCCTACGTTCTCAACTGCTTTAGATTCCACTTCAAAAGCTCTAAAAAGAAGCAAATTAAAAACCTTTTTCTTACATCAACAGTCCTGTTCCTTGGCGCCACGTGGTGCATTTAGCTGACGCTGGTAAAACATACCGAGGAGAATATTATTCATTTCAGATCATTGCTAATGGAATTAGTCACTAAATTTCAAGTGGAAAACCACTAACAGATGGCTCAGAAGGTACAACAGAGCAGCCCCCGACCAGACATATCTTCATTATGGGTAAAAGAGTGCAGTCTGGGGAGAATCTAAGTTCTAATTCAGAAATTTCTCAGAGATTGCTTGTCTGGCAGTTGGGAATCCTGACACTGAAGGTAGTAAGCCAAAGTGGTTCAGTGCACTTGACATCAAAAGTATAGTTTTATCATCATTAAAGTATTATCAATAAGAAATATATCATTAAATCAACAGATTTAATAATGTGTGTGACAAACATCCTCAGCCATACCACTCTGTGGAAATAAAAAGCTGGGTTTCTGCGGCCTTTCTCAGCTGTGGCAGTTTCTATTTAATGAAGAACGCATACACACATAGTCTCAAAACTGGTGCCCTCTCTGACAAGGACACTCACCAAGGTTCCTGCTTGCAGGCCAACTGACAAGTTAAGGACAAAGTGTTTCCTCAACTCCTAGCTTAGCATCCTCCCTATTAGACCAGGCTGAAAACGTGTTTTTTGTTATTGCTAGCTGACAAAAACATTTCTAATAGTTTTTATTTGGCAGCTAGAAACTAGCAGACTGTCATGAATAAAGTTGCAAGTTATCCATTAAAGGAAAAGCAAAACACATCCTACACCACTGCACATTTACACTGTGGGGACAGCTTCAAGTTTTTCCTAGAAACTTCCTAAGCTCTCTGTTCTTCCCTTTCTCACGTTGTTCTTCTGTTTGCCTGCATCCTCCTTATCAAAAGCCTTTCTTCCAGTACTGCACATATTACCTGAAAAACAGGTACACTGAAAAGCAAAGACACCTTTAAAAAAATAAGTTAAATGGCTGAAAAATATGATCATTTAAAATTATACAGCTTAAAATTTGCCTAGGACAACTCTATTTCTTTACGAGTATTTAAGATTGAGTTCTGTATTAGAAACCATGTTGAATATAAATTATATATTGGCTGCAACTGACTGAGGCAGCTTTTAAAAACCAAGCTTGAACAGAATCAGAAAATCAATTACTAGGAGGAAAACAAAAGAGGAATCAGAAAAGCATGTGGTAAATTTTTTGTTCTCTGAAAAAATTCTCTGTACTACAGGACTGTATACAACCATCTATAAGAACCTTTGTTCTCAGTTTCACAGAATATGCTTCTCAAGACACCGAGATAGACCAACGCATCTGTTTGCAATATAGCCAATTCTATAGCCCAATATAGCCAATTCTATTGCCCAAGGAGAAAACCACTATGCTTGCACTTCTAAGAGTGACAAAATGGTACAAACACATATAATCTCAAACTTGACAGAAAACACACACAATGGAGCTAAAGAAAGAAAAATTCTTCATTAATTTAATATTATCACCTTCAACACAGAATGTTTTACAGATGATCAATCTGCACAAACACAGATGAAATACTTAATCCTTGTTGAGTACAACTCATTGCAGGCACTACTATCACAGGTGTTATCAGAAAGCAAACATCTGTCAAGGAACTGCAGCCTCGAAAAAATACGCTGCCATGGTGATGGATGCACCATTAGAGCCGTTAGCTGGATTACTTGAAGAATGTGCATTTTAATGTACCATTTCTAAAAGTAAATTGTTCCTGACCACCCCCACCATTTAAGGAGTTATTCTAACAAAAAACTTAATTTTTGTTGCTATGTACATATTTTTAAGCCAGCATAAGATGGCTTATAAATATGATTCTGATTAACATAAATTGATATAGATTCAATTTTCAGTATTCAATACCCACACTCAACTGGAAACTGCATAAATTAATTCAGCATAACTGCTTTCCTCCTACCTACCACCAAAATATTAATCCATTATATAAAATGTGAAACACTAAAGTTCAGCTTATTAAAATTAATTTTTATATTTTGAATATGTAGATGCAGCATTTTGAATATGTAGATGCAGAAAAAAGGCACAGTCACTACCACAAAACCAAAAATAAAACGTTAATAGGTTAAACAAATAGAAGAGGAAACTGGTTTTTTTTGAGTACTTACAATGTGTAAGAGCTTTAGCACATCCACAAACCTATCAGAAAAGCAAGAAAAAGCAAACAGTTACATTTTAATTGCCCAATTAAAATAAATTAAGTAGCTATTAAGTTTAACATTGAGACTTACACTTTCTCTGAGCTCATGATCTCCTTGGCAATATGGTAAACCTTTGTTTTCTTTCCAGCTGCCTTACTCTGCAAATAAAATTATATGTTATATGACGCACCTACTAAAACTGTCATAAAGATAATTTCCAGCTATTAGTTCCTCAAATTCAATGTAATTATTCAATAGTTACTTCTACGAAAACCACTTCATACTGGTTTGAAATATCTTGGCTTTGACACCTTCTGGTTTTTCAGGATCTGTGGGCAAATCAATTTAGCTTGTATCTGGAAACAACAATATTAGCTAAGAGCAGTTTTTACAACACTGTCAGCCTTTTAATTATTACAGGAAGCACTAAAGCCCGTAATGAATGAAGTCCTAGCAAATAACAATCATTGTTTATTAAAATACTAAAGTACAGATAATATTTCTGTATAATTTGATTCTTCTTTCTGATTAATACAGGAACAGTAATATTTGCAGTGAACTCAAATGTGTTTCAGGAACATCTTAAAAGACACATACATTTTCTTTACTGAAAAACAAGATGACAGGAGAGCAAAAAAAAAGGAAAAAAAAAAATCACATTGAAGAGAAAAGCCAGTTTCTGACAACCTATCAACAGAGCTGCTGGAACACATAGCGACTGCACTGCAAAGATGCAGAAATGTGAGCCTTGTCATCTGCCCAAAATACTGTGGAGATGATGTTGAGTTTCATGCGCACTTTTGGCTTCCAAAAAACCAATGGCACTGTCCAACATCACAGAGGGAACAGATATAACAAAACAAATGGGGGCAGGCATCAGGATGCAAATGTGTTTGCTACACAGTGTAACTTCCATGTACGATTTCCCTCAGAAAACCTTTCTCCAAAACAGCTCTCATGGTTTGCCATATGGTTCCCTGCTGCCAGCTGTCACCACATCTATTGCACATTCAGGCTTTCATTTTAATGGGCTGCAAAGAAAGAGAGGACAAGGAGCCCTAACACATCACAGGATGTACAACTCAAGTGAGATGGAAGTCCTGGGAAGGCTGTATTGGGTATGGTAGTAGAATATGGACACTGAACAGTTTATCTAGAAAATCAGGTATCAGTGGCATTTTATCCACAAAACTTTGGTTCATAAGCACCAACATTGCAAGATTTCTCTGGAGATTCAGTTCTTCTCCAAATCTATAAATTAGTCTCCAGTGCTGGAAATTATTCTCCATGGAAGAGATAGTACTCATAGGTTGGTTTTAATGATATTGCTGTATTCAAAATAAAAAATAAATCTAAATTAAATTTTTTATTTGGAATTCAAATGATGCCATGCCTAATTACTAAATTAAAATTAATTTCTAAATAAAATAATTAGATAACACAACATATGTGCAAAATACTTCATCTATTTTATATACTATATAGACAGACATCTGCACACAGGTCTGGGATTTTACTTCTGAAATTACACTTACTTCCAAAGAGCACTTAGATCTATCCAGTGTGGGTCAATCACATTCAGGCAAGATTGTAACACCTATTCTCAGGCCTCTGTGCCTATTTAGAAAGCACAGCTGACACACTCTCTATAAGACTGAAATCACAAGTTAGTCAATTATGCAGAGCAAGGTATCTGCCATCACTGTAGATGTGTCAGTTGCAAATGAGATGAAAATTAGTATTTTGAGAATGAGAGGCTACCGCTAAACAATTACAAAACGAAATATCACAGTCTGTTTTCAACCCCATTTGAAAGACTTTTCACATACCAGCTGGCGTTGAAAGGGCCACTTTGCATTTGCTCAGACAAGGATACTCTGGTTCTGAGAGTCTCTAATGGGCGCACCAAAGGGATACAAATAAGGCTCTTCGGCACAACACTGGAAAGGAGCCTTGTAACTCCCCTAACAGATATAAAGCATCAAAACAGCCAGATGCTTGAGGTAAGGAAAATAAAACAAGCCCAGCTGATGACCGATGTAGAGACTGCTTAATTCTCCTCTGCAGCTGCTCTCACTGTGAGGAAGTTGGTTGTTAATTCCCAGCTGCCGGCCGCACGTGCCGCAGGCAGCTGAAGCCAGTGACAGCAGATGCCTCTCAGCAAGCCCTGAATTACTCCATAAAACCTGCCTGGGAACACTCCTAATGGGGACACCTTCCTGTAAAACTCTGTTGTGAAAGGTTGGGGGCATTTCTAGAGGCATGCAAGGTAAGTTAGATTCTATACAGGTACAGTCTTGTTTAGTTTCACAGGAACAAGCTTTTCCCATGACTCTTTCCCTTTCCCAATTTACTCTTCTCATTTGGTTTAGCAACATTCAGGCCCAGCACACCAAGTCTTCTCTTCCAACAGTACATAGTCTCATTGGGTTTTTCTGTTTGTTTTATCCTGTTGGGGCTTTGTTTTTGTTTTGTTTTTTAATTATTTTTCAGGAAAGGAAACAGATATAACTACTATCAAAGGAAACAGCTGCTGGGACTGGTGCTGAGGAGAGTCACTGGTCTGTGGGCAGGCTGGTTTCAAGGCATCCAGAACTGAGAACTAAGAACACAGGTAAGAGAGGGATAGGACCCTCATAACTTCATTTCATTCATGTCTTCCTGCTCCTCATTTGAAGAAGAAATAAGATTTAAATAAGGAAAATCACTCTAAACTGGCACTCACAGAAAGTAGCAGAAGGTCGGACTTCAACCCCAACAGTCAGGTGTGGTTTACATTTGAAAATAACACAACAGGTTACAAATTATGAAATACTGCAAGAGGGAGGAATAGCTTCAGAAGATAAAGACAAAAGATACCTGTTTATCTTCTTGAGGATCAGTCTCCCCTTTGCTGGAATCGGAATTTGTGTCATCATCTTCATCAGAACTGTTCATGATATCTTCTTCATCTGACTGAAGATCTGCCATTACCATATTGGGATGATCATGGTGTTCTTCTAAGGACCTAACATTAAAATATACATGGCACACTTTATTTGTGTAAAGAGCTTTCTGTTTCACCCCACCATAAATGATCTACTTGGTGTCAGAGATCCTGAAAACAGTTGCGGGTAGTCTGAAGATTAAAACAGCTGGAGGCTTTTCCACAGTGGACTCATAACTCTGCAACATTTTATTTATGCTAGTATTGATACAATGCTCACTGACAGCGAGTAAAAGCCACAGTACCTTTGGCATATTTATATTATTCATGTCCATCAGAGTTTGCCTAACAAAGTCTGATAAATCTATTCCCTTATTGCTATGCACCTGTAGAGCAACATTTGTACTCTGTGCCAGAAGGATAAAAAAAGATCATAGTAATTTTGCTGTCCTCTGTCTTACAGCAGCAGGTCTTGTTCCAGATACAGTACTCACACTGGAGCTTTTTCTGTGAAATTCCAGATGCATGTATACATTCAGGGCTGTTTCTCAATGCATCTGCTAAACAACTGCATCAGTGATGGCAATATCATAACCATTCTGTCCAACAATTCTTCTTAAAAACAGGAAAGCAGAATCTTTTGTGATTAAGAACACCCCATCACCCAGAAACAGACACCTTTCAGGTAGCCATCAAAGCTGTAAAGCATAACCTTGTTCTGCTGCTGTACAATCATTATAGAGGTCTCTTTTTATTAGCTTCAGCTGTATTTGCAATACAGGAATGGCATGAGACAGGCACACAATCTTCCTCTAACTAGCCTTGACAACTTCAGTAGAGACTTAAGAAATGCAATTCCAGAAGAAAATAAAAAAGAGGGTAGGGAAGGATAGATAGGAAAACAGACTAGAGGAAACAAGAGCCTTGTTTTTGTAAGGTTACGTAGAAACACAGCAAATCTCTGGGCTCCTACTTTTAATCCTTCGAAATATCTAATAATTTCCAGTTACACTAAAATTATCTAAAAATCACATAGTCTGTGTTCAACATCTGCAAAAAGATGCTGGGATGCCACAGATTTATTTTGACATGAGCCAAAAATAATTAGCTATCCTGCAAAACAAGAAGCAAATCCAGAAGCCCTTGTCCACAAGTTGCTGCAGCCAGCAGAGAACTCACCAGGTTGATCAACACCTAATTTTGCACAGCCAACAACTGCCAGGGCTACCCACTTCTCCATACACCTGGTCCTCAGCCTCCCTAGGCAACAGATAGTTACGATTGATCTTTTCTTAGCTTTGAATCAGAAGAAAGAAGGGATGAAGGGCAACTATTCAGACTCACCACCTCTATCTGTGATGGCTACCAAAAGGAAAACCTGTCATCATGAATCCCACAGAATGCGTCTGCCAGTAATCTGAAAAGCATAAGTAAACCTCGGGGCTCAGGTTTGGTATCAGGACTGGCGCTGTTAACCAGCAACATGGACAGGGGGACTGCAGCAAAGTAATGATTACTCAATGCTCAAGACTGAGTTAAAAACAAACAAATCTCACCAATAACCCAACAAACCAACCCAAAAATGCTGATCACAAATAGAAATCTATCAGGACATGAAGATTAGCTGGCCTGTGGACAGACCTTGGTCAGCCATGAAGATACACAGAAAATTAAAATAACTTGGTTCTATTACAACAACACAGGAAGGACTCGGGAAACTCCCAAGCAGTTACTGTCTCCCAGAACCGAATGGGGTGGGGGAAGGAAGGCGACTGTAAGGTCATCACTGAGTTCAAACAAGGTCCTCAGCCAAGACTGCAGCACTCTGGGTGCAGAGAGACACCCCTGTATTTCAGTTTGGAAATGATTGTTTCATGCAGGAAGAGAGCAGCCACCAGAGAGATGAGTGCTGATGACAACAGCATACAGCGTACGCCAGGGACAGTTCCCATAGAGTCTCCAGGAGTTTCAGGAAGGCAAAAAAGCAGCTTTTTACTGGAGCTTTCCCTGGAACCATGCTAGGAGGAAACTAAGTCTTCTGCAGTTATTCATTAACTTCAGCAATTCAGAAAACTCCTTGTCTAGTTTATATAATTCACAGTCAACTGAGAATATTTATTTTAGCAGATGTCATCTCATATTCTTTTATTATGACAAACATCTTTATTACATCAGTAGCATGATATAAGATAGATATATGCCCTAGCTTTAGTCAAAACCTGCAACAGAAATAATTACTGCTATTCCTTCCTTCACTAAATTACTCTAGCTTTACTATCCACATCTGTCACTGAATCTATCTAGGATCAATGCAAAATGTATTAAGTGCTTCATCTCTGACCATACTGGAATTCACTTTTTAGTCCGTTATTCATTAATGTTTGTTTTTGTTAATAGACATTTTATTGCCCTTTTTCCTAGCCTTGATATTTGTTTTAATTGCTGGTTTCATTTCCTTTAACTGAGATTCCTTCTCATCAAGAAAACATTGTTTTCACACCTGTGACATCACTGTTCTTTTGCCTAAGCATATTCTATTGCATGCCCACTTCCAGAATTTGTTGTCATTTTTCATTTCAATTCTTCAGGGCAACTGTGCCAAAACCTAAAAGTTTTAGAAAACCCACCCTCTTTTGGAAACCAAAACCAAGAATACTTCCAGGTGAAGCTATCTTTTACTTGTGCAAATACAGTCCCATCACCACTGAAGGATGAAGAACAAACTAGCTGGCTTGGGTTACATTTTCTAAATGTAAGATTAATCAGTTTGTCTAACAGAAAGTTTCAGTAAAAAAAACCCTACTTAAAAATTTTAATAATTAACTAGTGATAATTTAGGATGTGTAGCAAGTGTCCACAAATGAAGTTGTATTTCTTCCTACAAATCACAATGTTTAAGCAGTGAGCTCCTTTTCTGGCCTCTGTGGTGCTTATGCACCTACTGTTCATGTAAAGGAAGCCTGTGAGAGCTGAAAGAACCATGTATGGAATCTTGCATACTGTATCTGCTCCACCAAAGCACCTCTTAGGAATCCCTATAAGTCTTTATGTGTTTGTTCAGTTCACAGCCCTCCCGTTCTTCCATATGATACATCTTGTTGAGGGTTTCTTTAGTGCTATTTTTAATACTTTTTCCCTTCTTTCTTTGCTTTTCAAAGAAAAAACACATTGGATGATTAGATGATTAATGATCAAAAGTCAGTTCACACTCAGCCATTTTCCAGAATCAAACAAGCCACCAGTTCAGGGATAGGATGCAACACTGTACCCATGGGTAGATGCCCTCCTGCTGGTATCTGCAGTTGTGTCCTCTTCTTCAAAGGAAAGGGTGTCAGAGTCACAGTGTTCATTTGTGAACACCTTTCATGGCAAATGCTATGGCTTTTCTGACAAAACAGAAAGCAGTTTTGTATTTACTGATTACTCTTTTCTGTACTTTTACCTCTGAAGTCATCTATAACAACTGTATGTATGATTCTCTTAAAATTATCTCTGGATAAAGTGAAAAGTCTTGCAGCCTTTAACTGTCTTTGGATATAGTAGTAAATCTTTAAATAAACAGAATCTTTTCTAACACATATTAATTCCCCTTTTTCAAAATACCACATGCATGCAGTAACACTTATTTTAAGTGGCTCTTCTGTTGGGTATTTTGGGGATACTGTGAACTCTCTCTATCTTGTTCCCTCTTCATCACGATCCTTTGTCCTACCCTCAGCAATACCAATAGAAACTTCTGCATTATCAGTCATGTGAAACACCATCCCTGCCAACTCACTGTGCTGCACACTGAGTAAGAATATCTTGCTGTATCTTGTGAGCAAATTGTCTAAATATAGACGTGGGGCTTTTTGATTTGGCACATAAAATGAAGGAATCATTAGTTTGCCTTAGAATGAGCAGCTTATAGGATGATGCGTATATGTTGTTCTGTATTTTCCTATGGCAATAGCAAAATACGAATGAAATAAAACATGCTGGTCCTAGTAAGACATACGGCAAGATAAACTGTCAAAACTTAAGAATTGCCACCAGACTATTACCACTGGAAAAATAAATCCTAATCAGCATAAAAACCACTTACAGTCTTCAAGAGATGACCAAGACTAATTCAGACTAGTTTGTCTTATTATAGAAGCTTCTAATACACCTGGGGCTTCACTTTCAGACACTGTTAATTTGGACCCTGCATAGGGCACAATTGCCTGAAGTCACAATTAACATTTCAGTCTCAGTTTCCAATTCCTATAGAAGGTAAATAGTATTTTAAGGTTGACTGAGATCATTCAGAAAGACTCTGCCGTGGAATGCTCCAACATTAAGTATTTTATAGTATATTGGAATTACTTCAAGTGTTAGCATCACCATAACTACTAAAAAGCAAGTTTCCACAGCTCCAAAGTATTTGCTAAAATAGATTCATCCACGCTACAGCTTCACACACATTTCCTTATGATCTTCATTATTTTTAGATCTTTTTCCTACTCTCAGTAATAAAAATGTAGGAATGCTGAATGAGCAGAACCTTGCACACAACACTCTGCTAAACTCTTCATTTCTCATCCTTTTGTTGTTTTAAAAAGAGTCTCTGTTATACTCTGCTTTATCCTTCTGTCTCTTCCTCCAATATTTTGTTGTGGGGTTTTGTGGGTGTTCTTGTTTGTTTGCTTATTTTTAAAGTAAGCCTTCAACGTGCAGGCAAAATTACACAAATTGAAGTTCCTACTCGACTAAAAGATACACACCAGAACTTCAGAGAGCAAGTCAACGTGCCCTATTATAATATTTCTTCTTAAATTCTTTTTGTATCATTACAGCATTTCACAATCTTTTCACAGCTATTTGCACCTCATTTTTCCCCAGACAGGCAACAACTACTACTGGTGTTTATCCATTTTCAGTTTTTAATATCACCATTCCCTGCAATCAATTTTAGTAATTAAAGCATATTCAGCCACCGTTTCTTTAAGACCTAAAAGCACACTTGTTCTCTGTGAAGGCAATAGCTGGTAACACTTAAATTTTCTTTCATAGACTCTCATACTTCTAATAGCTGTTAGCATGGCTTATTAATTGATTCCCTCCATGAACCATAGCTGTGCACTTCTGGGAAAATGCAAGGATAAAAGACTTAAAGAAAGAAAATATTCTATGGCATCTTTCCTGTTTGGTCCTATCTAAATTCAAAATCTCTTTTGAGGAACGACTGTAAATATAGAACTGGAGTTAATATCCCAAAATCTTTTAGGAAGAAGTTTCCTGATTTGGGTGCTCAAACAACAAAAAGTAAAATTATTGCTTGGTTAATAATTGCTTCATTTTCTTTAGTAAATTTCTTTTGCTTTTATTTAATGCTTCTTTTTAAAGACGGTCCAGTGCCTTTGTTATTTAATTACTACAGGTTTTTGGAAAAAAAGAAAAGTTCTAGAAAGGAAGCATACTTGTCAAAGCACTAAGATAATAAGGGATACCAACCAAGATCACAAGTGAGCTTCTAGGGAAGGTTTAAGAAAATATATAATGAGGATAAGGATCAGCAAGATTAGCAAAGGCATCGATTATTGCACTTTTTGGATGAGTTACATTTTGCTGCAATACCTCCTCTCCACAACCAGCCTGAAGAAGCCAACACCAGCACATTTCCTTTCACAGGCCAGTCTAGAAAGCACAAAGATGAACTTCATATCCCTCCAGATGCACCTGGAGCTTAACCCATCATAAATTCACAACTGTCATCTGAACTTCAGATTCTCTGAACAACAGTGACTGTCTACCATTAGAGCTAAAAAATTCCTTCCCTCATTGCCATCTTCATGTCCCCCTGCTTTTAATTTCTCCTTTGGGCATATTGGACCATGAAGCAGCAAATGAGGGTGAAAGGCAGCCTAGGCCAGGGGGATTACTTATCTGAATTATTCCTACAGCATCAGTACCTCTCTGGTTTAATGACAGACTCACAGATGAGAAAAGCTGAAGCTGAGATCACATCTCTCTTCTCTAGGTGCAGCGGACAGTGTGAGAAGGGCTGGTAGATGCTGCTGCATCTCTCGCAGTGCTGACTTGGCTGCCAGCACTGGAGACTGGTTGCCTTATTGCAGCCAAGACGCTTGGGCTTTGACTTCTCTGCCAAAAATGGTGCTTTTTCACAGCAAGAAAGCAAGATAGCAAGGTACTCTCTCAAATATGATTTTATGCCACAGTGTTAACATTACGCCATTCATTCTTCTGCAGTAAGAACTCAATTACTAAGTTCTCCATATTATTAGGACTAATAACAAGACAAAAGGCAACGAGCCATGACTTTTTATTGGTGCGATCCTGAGGAGCATGACAATAAATTTTGATCTTCTTTTTATTTATGTCCTTTCAGACTGCCTAAACAGATCGTGCCTGTGAGATTCATTAGTTCCTTCTGCAAGAGATCCTTCCATAGGTGCCACAGCAAAGAATAAAATAGGCCTCTACAATGGTCTTTAAAATAAAAAGCAGCACAAAACAAGGGGCAAACAAACTAGACCAATGAATCCATGATTATTTGCATCACTTAGAGCTCTTTTGCTATATTCTCTCCAGGTTGGTTAGGGAATTTTAAGGATCCAGTTACAAACATAAACACTCCTCAAGCATCACAGCTAGAAAACAGAAATGACCAGCATCCAGCTGAGCAACTACAATTGAAAATATTTTGTGCACTCCAGGTTCCTTTTTCAAATTGCAATTTAAAGACTTCAAGAGTTGAAACAATTGTTTTAAACAGTATCATATGTACGGTATGCATGTATTAGTATCTGGTTTTTTATAGAAAGCCAGGATCCTTGAGGTCAGTGATACACTACCAAAAGAAAAGCGCAGTACAACCTATTTGAAATGGATTTTCTTTCAGAGCCACTTGCACTTTGAAAGCTGTCTACTGCCTCCTGGACAACGGGCTGGCTGCTGAGAGAGACTATGTGGGAATGCCAGGAGTTTGCTCTTGCCAGGAAAAACACCAAGAACTACCCTCTTTGTCCCAGTCCTTTACCTCTGGCACTCACTGGTTACACCTTTGACTTCTGGGCAAGGAGAATATCACAAACACTGTAAGAGCTGCCACCACATTTAGCCTGTTAGGTCATGCCACTGGCAGCTCCTTCTATACTTGGCTGAGCACGTCGCAAACTTCTACACCTGACTTGCTTGAACCAAGTTACCTCAGTGTTTGCAGCCAGCAGCATTCAGTTTAGTATTTTTTATCCTCAGGTCAAGCCAGCACTTACTTCTTTCCTCAACAAGAAGAAAGAAAAAATACAGCTGACTCACATTCTAAGGAAAAAAAAAAAAAAAAATTGTCATATGTGCTTCACATTTTTTTAAAAAGTACAAAATTTATTAAGTAATCCGTTCTGTCAGTCACCCTCCTTCAGGCACACTATGATCAATACAGTCATGCCCATACTTTCATGGCACAATTTAAAAAAGGACAGTTTAAAAAAGGTGCAAACAGATCTCAAATTATCTCCTTATTTAGCTTTCATTTGCAAACACGTTTTCCTGAGGCCAGAGGCACCCAAGGATGGCTCACCACAGGCAGCCTCCCATGCTCACAGAAGTCATCTTCAGTGAGACCGTTTGTTGACAATTCCTCAGCTCCTTGGAAAGTTCAACATAAACACACATGCATGCTTCAGATGTTTCCAGACTCACCACAGCAAAGCCACATTAAAAAAGAAAAGGATAAAAAAGAAAGAGGTCTCAGTTTAAAAGTTTGCAAGAAAACTGGTGCCCACAGTGGGACAGCTCATCTCCACACAATGTCAGTGTGGCACAGCTGACATTGTGACAAGCAGGACAGGCACTCAGATTGAAAAATAATCACGAATACCAACCAAGATCATGAGTGAGCTTCTAGGGAAGGTTTAAGAAAACACGTAACGAGGTTAAGGATCAGCAAGATTAGCAAAGGCATCAATTATTGCACTTTCCCCTCCACAACCAGCCTGAAGAAGCCAACACCAGCACATTTCCTTTCACAGGCCAGTCTAGAAAGCACAAAGATGAACTTCTTATCCCTCCAGATGCACCTGGAGCTTAACCCATCATAAATTCACAACTGTCATCTGAACTTCAGATTCTCTGAACAACAGTGACTGTCTACCATTAGAGCTAAAAAATTCCTTCCCTCATTGCCATCTTCATGTCCCCCTGCTTTTAATTTCTCCTTTGGGCATATTGGACCATGAAGCAGAAACTGAGGATGAAATGCAACCTAGGCCAGGCATTTTACTTATCTTACCCACTCTAGAAAAGTTGCCAAAAGGAGATGATGACAATGTAGCAGAACATAATCCAAGAGGATGCAATGGGACAGTCTTGAGCACTGGTACTGGAAAGTGAAATACTGCAGCAAAACCTAGGGATTTAAACCTTTGCCTGGAAGCCTGTGAAGGGAAGGGGGTCCCTACCTTGGTGCCTCCCATCACCACCAAAAGCTGTGAGGGATTACCTGTCTCCCAGGGTAGGTAAAGAGAATTTACAGTCAGGAGCATACTTTGCAGCATGATTTTAGAAAGCACAGTTCAAAAAAGGTGCAAACAGCTCTCAAATTATCTCCTTACAGAGATTTACAGCAGAATTTACAGCTTTTTGCCTTCCCCTACCATTAATTCTTGTTTCATAAGAAGAGCTGCAATGCTCATGGACAAGACTTTGGAAAAAACTCCTGGCAAAAAGAATATAAAAAAGGACCAGCAAAATATAACACTCATTCACAATCAAGATCTCTTATTCTAAGTTCTCTCAATTCATAAAACAGACCCTAGTGGGATAAAGTAGGTTGGGAAATGACAGCAGGATCATAAGAAAGACAACACTTTGTTTTCCAGTCACACACAAAAAAAGGAAAAGCCACAACAGGACTCTAGCATACACTAAATAGGCTTCTGGAAAACTATAATATAATTGTGACCAAAAATGTCAAAACAAATGTATCAAATAGGAGCGGGAAAACTTAGACCAAGTGAGAGCAAAGCTTCCTATTTACACTCATTTCAAATAAAATTGACCTTACCCTGCCAGAGCTACTGTGGCATTTCAATGTATAGCTTGTTCTGCCCACTAAAATCAGAGTTAATGCAAGGCCCTACCCAATATCTTCTGTATAGACTCAGCATTAGTTTAATGATTTTCGTGTGACTCTATCCCTGAAATCAGGGCTCCAATATCTCTCTTCAAACAATTACTCACTCAATTTAAAAATAACACACATCCTATTGCACTCAGGTTTTTTTACGTATCAGATATTGAGAAGATGACAAAAGAAAGCTGAGTAACAGATTACTCAAAAGGTGGTGGCTTAGATCTGAAATTAAAATGGAGTGGCTTAGCTCCTAAACACACAAATTCCACATGCATGGGAGCTGATGTAGCTTCCTGGATAGCATGTCAGAAAAGAGAGGATAAAATTGTTTGGTTGAGAGCAACATAGACTAGGAGTAATGACTAACTGAGCTGCTTGCAAGATTAGACTTGTGCTATCTCTTCCTCTAATCTTTTGCACAAATGAGAAGAAGAATAGCATTTAGACATTCTTTCTAAATTTTTCAGCTCATCTAAAAATCTATACAGAACAGCCCACCCCCATGAAAACCATTGGGAAAAACTAACAACAACAACAATCAAGTGAACTCTGAGCAGTTGAAATCACTGAGCCATAAGGCTCAGGTTGTAGCTATCAAAATGGTAGGTAGGGTAAAAACTCCTTTTATTTATTTACATGCATCTTAAAGATTTCTTTAGTCCACTTCTGCTTGAGTAGAACAGTTTTCCATAAGCATACAGATATTTTTTAAAAAATTAAAAAATATTTCTAAATAAAATATTTAATATTTCTAAATGAAACGTACTGGATTCTAGCATCTAAAATAAAATTAGCATTTCTTAACCTAAATTTTGTCTAGTGCATTGAAACCACATAGCTGCACACTTTTGTAAGTCTATTCATTAAAACATCTTTAACTAGGTCAAATATAAATGCCGGTGAACTGCAGCATATTAATATCACTGTTGGCACTTAAATGAAAAAGAAAGTTAATATTTTGATCTCTGTCTTTGCACATTTATTTTGTGCCATCCAAAAATCTTACTGTTTAACACATACCATTACATTAGAATGCAGTTGGAATATCACTGTGCCACAGAGCTCCACAAGCACATTTCCTGAGCTGATGCTGAAAATAGGAACAGGAAAAGGCTGCTGTTGAGCATATAAATGGGTCTTTCATCAATTCTCATATCACATTTGACTCTCCATTCTACATCTGATGTACTCTCTAGAGCTACATTTTGTTAATTTATATCATGGTTGGCATAAGGAGACAGAGCGCACACGTTGGAGGCGGGGGAGAAAGGCCAACACTGGTGACAAGTATGCAGTGTTAACTTAGCTTCCTCCATCTTTAGGAAAAGGAAATACAGATGAAGAATGCCAAAATTAAGAAAAACACAAACACGGAATAAAAGAGGAAAGAAAAAATAAAACCTTGGAGATTAATTTATGAAAGTGTGTGACAGCTGAGTTCCCGTTACCCATGTTAACCCTGGCGGCGTTAGGAAGGAGCCTAAGGGATGCAGCAGCTTTATGCACTGCTTTGCTTACTTCAGGCTCCCCCACGTCACACTAAGCCACCCCCCAGCTGAAGCCAAGAGCCAACACACCGAGCTGAGGAAACGTCACCGGAAGGACAAGGACATCCTTGTATTGTACCGGGGGAGCAATGGGAACAGTCGTTATGGCATTTTTGCTATCTGTGATGAGCGTTTCTTCAGTGGGAAACAAAGGATAGCAAAGTTTACCCTCAAAATGGCTCTTTCAATGCATATGGGCTGCATTTGCATCAAGGTTAATGTGATGCAATTTTCTAGACCACACAAAACTGTGGCCAAAGTAGCCACCAAACCCTTTGGAGAGTGGATGAGGATTCACCCAGCAGCTGGGCAGTATCCGCAGCAGTGCCTGCCTCATCACCACTGCCACCATTTTACTGCCTCTCACACTCACAAGCACACCCAGCCCTAACGATGTAAAATAAACAGACAACATGGAGAATTGAAACAACATCTATTTTCACGTAGCACTTGTAACAGCACCTGATAAATTACAAGCCTTTCATTATTGTGCTTCCAACTCTGTCAAAAGTTTGCCTGCCTGCCCTTGCCATGCCTGCCTGTTTCACCCAGCTCCTTCTTTTACCAAAATCAAGATATTCTTTTCATCTTGAAAAGAAGGACGAAACAAATATCAGAGACAAAAATTCTTTTTCATTACCATCTTGGAGATCTTCACAATTATTTTCATTTTGTAAGACATTTCAAATCCTTTCATGACTGGATTGTATAGCAGAATAACACTATTGGAAAAATGTAGTTCTCCAACTCCTTTCTCTCCATCATTAAAAATGGTGAAGATTAGACCTCAGAATCTCTCCCACTGTCAAAACAGATTAAATCAGCACATCTCAAAAACACATTTGCATGAAAATGTGTTAAGATCCTAATAAAATTTCTATTAATTCTGATTTTAGAAAAATTTTAAAAGGCGGGGGGGGAATACCAGCATAGGTCTACCAGTTTGCTTTAGAAGATTTGAGTATTTTTCCAGAGTGCCTATTTTCTTCTTATAGTATATGCATTTTAGTTCAGGTTGTATAGCAGACTAAACTGTAAAGTTGTATAACTACAAGCCACTTCAATGCTAAGGAAAACTCCTCTTACTGGAAAAGCAGACCTTGGAGACATTCACTCACAGAAAGTTTCTTGGAAAGAAAAAAAGAAAACCCAAAACAGTCCATATGCTCCCCTGAGTAAAAAAATTCATTGCAAGTCTTCCATGTAGCTTGACATGCTAGCCTAGTAGCACAAAATAATTAACTTGACACTACAAAATAGAGTAATTCCAGACCCAAGAATCCCAGTGCCTATATTCCTCCCAAAGTCCTTATGTCAAACATCAATATTCCCAAGCAGCTGTACTACTACCACTTCTCACCAACATTTCCACACCCCCCCAGATTTGACTCTGATTAGACACGCCTAACAATTACAGAATTTGTTTCTTCATGGTCTGCAGGAGCAAGAAGTGAAAAGTCAGCAAAATGGCTTATTCCTTATATCTGATAGCCAAGAATTGCTTTGTCCATTCTTGTCCATTCCCAGCTCTGGGGCTGGGACTGCCTGAGAGGCTCTGCAGTCAGCCTTGCGGGGGACTGGGAGCTGAGATCTGAGCCATCTGACTCACTCCTTACTGACAAGCCCCCAGAGCTGGCAGAAGCCTCCCAGCTGCACCACAACGTGTACGTGAGAAAGGGAGGGAGGGAGGGAGGGAAAAAGAAAGGTGGGTTCAAGGAAGAACACAAAAAAAAAGTCAGTGATAAGACATGACAAAAGATAATGAAGCCTGATAGGAAATGTAAATAGACTATTATCAAAGCTATTTCATTAAACCTGATGGACAATTGCAGAGAAAGAATATTATATACAACTAAGGGTGGCAGAAGCCAGCTACACACACAAGGGAGATTGGAAGACAAGACTGCTGATGCAGAAGGAAGTACCAACCTTCTTCAGATCAGCAAATAATCCATTATAATCTTTGAGAAACAGATGAAATTTTTTAAAAAATCTACATGCTTGGCCTTTACTTATGAGGAAATTATATCCTTCAAAAAATTCAATAAAAATAAGACATGGGTTTTAATGTTTAACACCTCCAATACCTAAAATGTATTTTGTACATTCAAATCTCAGCCTAACGGTTTCAACTTGCAGTATTCTAAATGCTACTTTGATCTTGCAGACTTTCATTAATTTAGTGTTTCTGAATGGGAATTTTGCAGCTGCAAAAAAAAAAAGCAAAACCCAAATCCAAACACCCCCCCA
>VZRL01005054.1:132598-148763 GCA_013397895.1 Origma solitaria
CCCATTTATCTGGTGCAATACTGCTCACAAGAAACATGTTTCAGCCCTAACGAAGTTCAGTATATCAAAGAGGAATGTGTATCAAAGCAAAGTGCTTAACCATGCAGATTTCAATATGAAATTCAATATTTCACGAAGGCTTTCATGGACACTTAATTGACGTCTGGGGACTCAAGTCACCAAAGCAGAATTTAGCATGGAAAACTAAACTTATATTTTGCATTGACATGCTCATTTCTGCAAAACCAGTGGGTTATTCTAAATCAGCAGGTGTGGGAATAATACAAAGCAATATTTAATTAAACCAACATTGACATAATAAAGAATTGTTGTCACATGGTACTCCCCCCTCCCCAGGCCTCTCCAAAGAAAAATCCTAGCTGGAAATACAATGACACAGTTATAAATCAATTAGCAGTCATGTACATTTGCAGCACTTTGAAGGAACACTGTCAAAAGTAGCCAGTAAATACGGTACGCTACTCCCAGCAGGCTGAAGAAGTAGACTCAGTCAATCTGAAATACAACTCACTTGCCTAGAACAATGTAACAAATATCAAAAGGAAGGCCACAAGATCCAAAAACGCTTAAGTTTCTGTTTTCTGCAGTATGACAGATGTTCAAGGCACTTTCATTTTTCCTTTGCATCTTTACATTACTGGGCAAATGTACACTCAATGTTACTTTTAGATCTAATGAACATTTTGCTGTCCTCCTCAGAATAAAGGTTTGACACCAAATATATGATAACTAATGCATAAATATTTCTCTTTCATTAGGAATTTTCTTGAGAATGGTGCTACTTTGAAACAACCATTACAACTACTGGTTTCTGACAACACTAAATTAATTGTGGCTGTACCAGCATCACTGACTTTTCACCTCACTTTTCAGGTCTGAACCATTGTTTTCTCAAAAAAACCCCGAAACAACAAACAAAACCAACAAAAACCCAAACAGAATGAAACCCCAAAACAAACAAACCAAGCAAAAACCCCAAACAAATTAAAAAAACCCACTAAACCCACCAAACTCTGAGAATTGCATTTCCTGTTGTTATCTGTGACTGGATAATGATATTTAAAACTTCTTTTACACTGAACAGCACATTTTCTATCTCGCAGTATCTAGTCTTCACTCATTTTGTTTATAGTCCTCATAAAAACACATTCATCTAAATTATCCATTTTAAATTGGCAGTCAAACAGGTAGGCTAGACTAAAATAAACAATCCTTAAACACCATTTCGAAAGACTTCTTTTTTATATAATGGAAACAAAACATAGATTATCTGCTCCCAAGCTACTGACATTACTTACTTTATTGAGAATAATCCCCTGAACTGCCTAACAAAAACCAAACCCATTCTGTCTCCCATCAGCAGTACCTGTTCCACATCAGCGGTTCACACACTGGATCAGGACCCTGGCTCTCTTCCTGTCAAAGCCAAACCTTCTCTTTTCAGTGGAAAGGAGGTTGACATCAAATAACTCAAAAATTAAGTTTTGACAATGGATACCTACCATTAATTACCCAGACCTGCCATTTGCATTTAATTCCCTGTGTGAAGGTTCAAGCAAACAAAATATACCTGAATTAAATAAGACATATGAAGTTCAGATTAAAGTGTCAAAAGCTATTACCATTCTCCATTAAAGCATACTGACTGGTTTCACCAGATGGGATTGTGGGGAAGTTTCTCAGTAACCACCAAAGCACTGGGTACATTATCAAAATTTTATTTCTTCCTCCAGAAAATGTAGCATGAGGTAAAGACACTATTGAACTCTTCTGGTAATGGCAAGATTGGCATTCAGACTTAATATTGAATATGTGCTATTATGAGTAGAAGTGCAGACAATTGGTCTGAATTTCTCAGAAGAACAATCTCATTTGTACATTGGCTTTAATCATAACATAATGTGCTTTGAGATCCCCATTAGCAGTGCATTACAGGAATCTGTGTGCCATGATCTATGAAAAAGATCTGAGTGCATGTTCTGACAGGCTGGGGAAAACGCGAGAGGCAATTATTTCAATAACAACAGCAGTACTGTTTCTCTAACTGGTTTTATAACACTGCCTGGCCCAGGAAATGATAAAAAGCTCTTACAGAACTATGCAGAAAGGGTAAGACAACATTGATAAGGAAGCTTCAAAGGATTTGAGATTACACTGGATGGGAAAACTGGAGCAGCTGCCTGCCCAGCCCATCTGGGAGAGGACCCTGACACCTCCCAAGGCAGAGCCAAGATGAATATTCATCCCTGATCTCCCAGCAGCACTGGTCTATGTCAAGAGACTACAGTACTGTTGTGTCCCCTTTTTTTCCTAGGGATTTCTTTATTGTCTGAAATCTATTGAAGTAACCGCATGCATTACTTATTCTGTAAGGTAGTTTCTGACTATTTAATTTGGTTTAAAATAAACACATAAATGGCTCTGGTAATGGTTTGCTATGTGTGCTTTTTAAAGAAAAACACCACACAAACCCAGTTGTGCCAAAAGCATCCAACTTAGGGAGCAGCTTCAGGTGCAGATGTATCACGGAGACCACTTAAGCCCTTATATCACCATGGGTACTAGGGTAGGTTTGTGCGGAGAGGGAATAACTATAAATCTCACAGACGTAGCCAGATAAGAAAACTACTGAATTTCACTTAAGGAACAACCGCAATCTCACATCTACCATGCTTCATACAGCAAAACTATCCTTTTCCTAAAGCAGACAGATACTCACCTGGATTCAGAACAAAACAATGCAAACCAAACCGAATCACATAAACATGTGAAATATATCCTTATTTAAGTTTCATCTCACCCTTCTTAGGTAAACCAAATTGAGGGAATACCAAGAGAGTGTGGTCAAAATCCCTGAAAGATACTCAAAGATTAGATTTGCTTAAACAAAAAGCATACACTCTATCAGGAACTTAAAGTATACCGAAGACAAAACTAAGAAACATCCTGCTGTAAACAATAAAAATACTCAGTAATCACTTGAATAAATGTACCAATACCTAGCCCATAACTAGAAATCCTACTTTCCACGATAAGGTTTCATGCTGTCCAACAAACAGACCTATGTTGATAGTATTAGCTATAAAACAATTAACACAGGATGCCCTTTAAAATATTTGTCTCTTCCTATATAAGAGAACACTCTCCCTTAAAGAACAACCAGCTCCCAGATTCTTTGGAGCATATGTTTGCTAGACACACATCCAAAACGAAACAAAGCTTAGTAACTCTCAGTGAAAAATGAAGTTAAATGTGACTATCTGGAAGCTAATTCATTTATTCTTGTTATGTATAGGTTCTCAACAGTGTGAAGAAGTTTGCTGGGGGCTTTGAAATATACAGGCTGCATATTTCATTCAAATCCGTATTGCTGATTTGAGATAAATCTTTAGGATCTGTAAGACAAACTGATTAGCTGAAGTTAAGAAATTGCATGATACCACATTGGGTCAAAGCAATGTTACCTGTTACCACACTGACAGACACACTAAGTGTTGCTATTTAGGGAGAACATATGAGTCTGGCCGCTCTCTGTGGCCCATTTCTCTTCTCACCATCCAGTCACAGTAACAAAAAAATTAGAAGATCTGTTCCAGACTATTCCATTTACCATCTGTTTTGGACATAGAATCACTAAGGTTGGAATCATTAAGGTTGGAAAATACCTCAAAGATCATTCAGTCCAACTGTTAACCAAGCACTGCCATGTTTACCACTAAAACAAGTCCCCAAGGGCCACAGGTAGAGATTTTTTTAACAATTCCAGGGACAGTGATTTCACCACTTCCCCATCTATTCCAATACTTGACCATCCACCCATTCAGTGAATAATTTTTTCCTAATATCCAATCTAAACCACCCTGGTGTAACTGGAGGCCGTTTCATCATATCTATGAACCTGTCCAATCCCTTTTTGAATGTGCTGATATTATCTGTCTCCACCACCTGCTGAGCTAAAGAAACACAGCAGCAAGCTGCAGAGTTACCAAGCCCCATCACACTAATATTCTATGAGTCACACAGAAATTGTGCACTGCTACCACCTTTGCTGGGAGCACAGGCAGATACAGAAGACTCACTGTGTTTAAGGAGAGTCAGCAGCTTCTGTTATACCCAAAAAAGCTTTCCAGACCTGCTGAAGAATTTGCATACCCAAAAGCTTGTCTGCTTTTCCCAGCTCTTATCAACTGATCTAAAAATATATTCATTCCCCCTACAAACCTAGCAACTATGCACTCTATGGATAGTTATTCCCATTCATTGTGAGACTGGTAAGGTTCATTCCTCCCCATTGAAGTATTCTCGGATACAAATACATGACTGTATCTGATTTGCTTTAATTAAACCTGGAAAAGTTTCCCAAATTTTGAGGAATATATGAGGAATAACCAGCTTACTTTTCCTCTTGACTCATTGCCAAGTGCAAGCAGTTTTCAAAACAACAAAAGCATACAGAAAGATATACAGGAACCACTGTCCCACTGACATTTAACATAAGGGGTACACCCTCTCAAGTCATCATTTAAACATATTTACAACCAACAGAGTTACAATGCAGCTGTTTAACTTCCCTTTTCTCTTTAATTTACCTGTCAAGTCCCCAAAACCTGCTTGTAGCTTCACAAGGCTTCTCAATCTCATAGACATCAGCGCTCTGGTCTTCCACGCTGCTGGAGTTCTGCCATTCAGAGCAGAGATTTCTCCTTGCACCCATAGCAAAAGGCAAGTTCTCATACTCAGGTATTTCCTCATAGTAACGCACATTCTCATACTCTGGAGCACAAGTGCTGGTTACAGAATTCAAGTGCATTTGGGACAAATTCTCTCCCAAAAGTACATGTCTATCTAAAGACTCCAGCCTTTGGTTATTTCGCATCTCAGGCTGACTTCTGTTTCTCTGCCTCTTCTTCTGTAATGCCGGACTACTTATTTCTACGGAATGTGCCTTGGCAGATTTAGCTTTCCTTTCACTGCCTACAGACCCTATATTCCTGTTATTTCCATAGCCATCCCCATTGGAAAGGTTGGCAATAGCACTCTCCACTGACTGGCTGCCTTTAGACAGAAATTTTTGAAAGTCACTTTTCTTTAAGCAAACTGACAGTTTCATGTTCAGAAGCTTTTTCAAGCTGTTTTTCTTCTGATGGTCTTTGCAGGGCTTGTCTGTCCTGTCCATGTCCACAGCAGAGAGAGACTTGGCCCTAGGCTTCGTCACAACAGTCAAGTGGCTGAAACTGGTAGCAGTTTTTAATGATTCAGAATTTCCTGAAAACGGAAGAATAGGATGAGGTAACTTCCAGACGGGTTTTTCAGAAGAACGTTTGGGTATGTCACAGGATGAAAGTGCATCCTGCTCCTTGGCTCGTGAATGTGAGAAGTTAGATCCTTCTAGAAGGCTGCTCGATTTAACCTCACTGGAGGTGTAAGAACTTTTGTCCACAAGCTCTGCTGATGCAGCTTTTTTCAGCAGGCCAGCAGCTGGAAGGACATGCCTCTGTGGTTTCTTAGGAACAACTTTTGGAGAACTCTCATCCTTGATTTTAACTTCTTTATCTTCCAAGTTTTGTTGGGAAACATGGAGGCAGTTAGAAGCAGATGAGTGCTGACTGCTAGGCAATTTGAGCTGCTTTGGCAAACTCATGGACAAGGTATCACACCTGACAAAGTTAGTCCTTTTGTCTGCAGCATCCAGCATACCGGCATCATTTGTTATCTCATCCAGGGAGTTATGGTCTGTATTTAGAGAAGATTCAGCACTTCCCACCAAATCAGGACTTCTGTGTGACAACTGAGGCAAAAGATTTTGTGAAGCTGACTCATTCACAGCAGGTTCCTTTACCTGAGGCATTTTTTCTGCATTGTTTTGAGTTACCTCACATTTTTCAGGGTGAAATACTTCTGCAGTATTGTTATAACAAACACTTTGACCAAGGACATTAACTTTTGCTGGCTTTTTTAGGCTTTGGTCCACAACCCCACAAGAATCTTTCTCTGAATTAGATGGTTCCTTTGTTCCTTCTCCTGTGGTATCTATGCCATCCTGACGGACTAGACATGCAGCACGTGGCTTTCTTGGCTTAGGGATGGGAAGCACTTTGGAGCTCAGAACTGAAGATGTTTCAGAGGAGGTTTTATCAGTCTCCGCTTTCATCCCTACTTCACCTGAAAACATCCTATTGCTACTTAAATTTTCATTCTCTAAGATTTCCTTGTCCAATGGGGAGGAACAACTGTGAATATTTACAGTCAAACTAGGGCAAATTTCAGACATCTGAAACTCATCAGCAATACTCTTACCATTGGCATTTTGTTGCTTCCCTTTAGCTACCTCAGAAGATGATGAAGACTGTACAAGTTCCATAAACTCTATATTAACATCATTCTTGGAACTGCTGCCATTCCCTTTGTCAAGTTTGTCTGCATACCTGTGCCTCACAGGACTGCTGTTAAGAAACACACCATGAGTTAGGACATCCTTAAGTTTCTCTTCCAAAATGCTGGCTTTCAAAACCACCTGACTTCTGTTTCCCAGTTTTTCATTGTGACTATCCCTTAGAGATAGTGCATTTCTTTCACCAAGTTTGATGTTCTCTAAGGTGTCAAAGTGCTCAAGAAGGATCTGAGTTTTACAGGTGTTCTCTCCATTTCCAAGTTTATGAAGGCATTCAAATTTGCAAGGTGACACAGGTAGAATATATGCTGTGTTTCCAGTACTCCCTTCTGAGGTTTCATTTTTATAGTTCAAATGGTCTAGAGTTTGAGAAGAATCTTCCCTGTGCTCCTCAAAGCTTTTTGTACTTTTTCGTGTAGATGATGGAGGTTTAACTTCTGGAATGGAGGAGCTCTTGAGAACCTTTGGTTTTGGTGCAATTGCTGGCTTGGTTTTCCTTGCTGCTTGTATACCACCAGAAAGTACAAGATCAGGCTTCGGTGCAACAGGTGGAGGCACTGCCTTGTGTCCTAGCACAAATTTTGGTTTGGGGGCCACCGGTGGCTTCTTAATTTCTAGGAATGATGGAAAACAAAGACTTTAGTCACCATTGTCCATAGAACAAATTCAGCGGCAATGCAGTGTTATTAGAAGTTTTGTAACATTTAACTTGTGATCTGTAAGATCTCAATGTGTGTATGGATACATTTTTCTCTTAAAAGCATGCCTCCCTTCCCTAGAACCACTTTTTTACCAGTTGCCTTTCTTTGTTTTAATAGGCACATCAAGGAGTGGTAGGGAAAGTTTTCAAAGTCTTTTTGTAAACAAACAGTTTTACATAATATTAGTACATGTACTCGCTCAGATGCTAAAGTCTGGTGCCAACAAAGCAGAGCAAATTCGCCTGATTTTGCAGTTTTAACTGTAATACCATTTAAAAATGGTGCAAGTTTGTTAAGTGCCACATGTATAATAATCCACGAAGATAATGGGACAGCTATACTAACAACCAGGACAGCTCAGTCCCTTCCCCCACCACCTTAAGAAATGTGTAACCTAAAGTTCCTCTTTCCCTTCCTCTCCTCTTCAAACAATACTGAGATGAATTACTGTACCAGCCAACAGTTCAGTTAGCCTGTGGTATGAAGTTAATGCAGTAATTTGTAGCAAGTCAGTACCTTTTTATTGTAAAACACTTTTTCTCTGCCTCGTATAAAATTACTCTTCCCAATGTGTCTGACCTAGAAACAGTCACCACTATTATGAATTATGACCCACTTGGCACAGCAAGATGACAAACCCCAGGGAGTGTACAGCACTCAGGAAAAGGAGCTCATGAGGAACTTTGAGATTGTGGGGTTTTGATCCTGTTATTTGAGTGGTTTGGGGGGGGGGGGGGTTGCTTGTTTTGTGGTTGCTTTTTTTTAAGATATGCCTGAAACATTTGAATATTTCAGGAAATTATTTATGATCAATTCATTTCCATACGCTGCAATAATTTCAGATTTCTAAGTGCTTTGAGTGATTTTTGATATGTGAAAACTGATTTATAAAGTAAAGAAGTTTCTGGTGCTGTTTATGTATTACCTCTGTTTGATCAATATTTTGGTATACTTTCAGTAAGTCATATACATGTTAAATAACACCTTCAAGAAAACACACTAGTTAATGTTTCACATGCAAATAGATAGGTTAGGCCATTGATTTATTATTCCCTTTGAAATGTGGGTTTGGTGTTGGGTTGTGTTTAACCACCATTATTGCTATAGATATGCAACTATATCTTAATCTCTAGCCTAGAAATACAAGAATGAAGTTTCAAAGTTTAGGTTTGTTTTGTGGGGTTTGTTTGTTTGAAGGAAATCTAGATGGTTAAAAAAAAAAAAAGAAAGAAAAAAAAAGGCAGATGCCATCAGTTGCAACTATTTTCTAAACAGTAAGCCACTGCTCTAAGCAGAGACCCAGAAACAATGTTTCTACTATGGAAACAGTAAACCCATGTTTTTCTAGGACATGAATCACTAAAAGGTATCCAGACTGGTACTTACACCTAGAATGGCTGCCCTTGCTGCCATTGTATTAGTGAAGAGGTAAACCCGATGGCAGAGATAATCTGAAAGAAATTTTGCAAGAGGGAATCCAGAATATCTTTCCTAAGGCACAGCTCCCTATAGGCACTGACAACAGTGACCCAACTACCACCTACCACCAAGGCCATACCACCTTCTGCATCCCATCTAAAGGAAGGATTCCCACAGAGACGAGTCAACAATTCGCTAGGAAAAAAAAAATTTACCCTTTGGGTGGGTAACTACTGATCCCAAACAGCAGAAGAGACTTGCAGACAACTCAACTTTTTATTCAGTTGGAAAATTAAGTGATGGCAATAAAGGAGCCTGTGTTCCATGGCAAAAAAAACAAGGAAGAGATGCCCAGTTTGTCACAGAACACAACACAGCACTAGACCTGGGCCATGTTCAGTAATATTTATGAAGTTATTAAAGTTCCCTGAGAACAGGAGAGAGACAGGCTGATTTGGAACCCTTCCTGATGCCCAAGTGAGAGAAGCAGATTGAAAAAGATACAGGAGATTAAACACTGGCTAGGTAAGCAATATCCGTGGATTATTTTTCCCACTCACAAATTGAAATCCATACATCTTGGAGGTTTCTCTCTCCATGGTGGGACTGCCTAACATTTTGGATACAACCAAACTAGATTACTCTACAGGGCTTTCAACTAGCATTTATTAGGGAGCACACTCAGAACTTAGGATATGACACCACTATCTGAATATAAACTATTTAAGAAGCCCATGATTTTATCAAAACTAAACCATGAAAATGCAAAGAAATGCCAAGAAAACAAACCAGTTGTTTATAAGCCAATGGTGGAAACCTGGATAATGAACAGAGCTGAAAAATTCACTTCTGATAATCTGTGCAATTCAATACGATTTCTGAAGCCTACTAGAATTTTTCAAATTACTTCAATGTTAAAAAGCATTGAGACAGACAGAAGAGACCAGCAAATTGTGATGGAAAATAAAGACACCACTGTCTGCTTTAAAGTGATTGCACATTTCATCTAGAGTAGATATGGGTCAATGTATTAACAGGCACATTACAGTCTTGGTATCAATACAGATCTGCAGTCAACCGCTCCATCAGAAAGGAATGTGATGAAGAGCCCTTTCAAACATAAATGTGACGTGAGAGGAAAGACTCCAGGAAAGGAATGCATACCAGTAGTTTTCCTCAACAAAATATCTTTAAGTTTCTGAAAAATACAAGCAATGAACTACTTAGAAAAAAATTAGAGCAGCTGACAAGGGTAAAAATATAGTAGATTTATATTAAAAACCAAGAATTAAAGTCCAGTTTCTTATAAACCAATTTAATTCACTGCGTGTGGATGAAAAAAACAGTTCTACATAACAGTGCTCTAAAAGGGACAATTTCCCATCCAGAATAGAAAGAAAACTAAGTAGGAGGCAACTGTTATATATAAAGGTGTAAGGAATGACTGGAAGTCATATGAGAATGACTTTTTGTTAAATGGCAAGCATAAGCAAGCCTTTTTGGTGAAAAACAATAAATATAATCAAGGAAATGTTATAGAACAAATGAATGGAGTAGTTGGTTTGGACAGTGGGCTTTTTCCTGGTGCCATATGGAACTATTCACCTGAGGACAGAGATGGCTGGTTAGGCTTAGGAGAGTAAGAACTGAAGAGAATTTAGAAGTCACCGCACATAGTTATTTTATGAGAGCTCCATGCAGGTCTGAAGCTAAGCAGTCAATAATCTGATAAGTACAAAAAGATGAAGAGAGTTGAAAATATTTCTGTGCATAGCACCTGCCAGACTGTTAGTGAAATGCTATGTCACCTTATGGCAATCTCAGGAATAACTACAGAAGTATCCAAGGTCTAAAACTTACGCTTCAAATCCCAAGGAAGCTCATTGTGGTTAATTTAACCAAGAATTTAAAAAGTAAGCTGGTAATAGAATGCATACTTCAGCACATGTGAAAGATTTTTGATAACAGGTAGCTATTTAATCACAAAAAAAAAAATCAAAACCAAAACACCAAAACCCCTATGAGATTCCATAGCTGACCATTGAGGTTTGACAAGTTCAAACTAGAAATAAAAGTCTAAAATTATTATGAAACCCAAAGGATAATTAACTACAGAAACATCTCACCTAGTGTTGTGGGAGAGCCATAAACACAGGGAACTTAAACTCACTTTCTGGCACATGTAGAATTTTCAGAGCAAACTCTGAACTGGACATTGGATTCTCTAGCGTGTCTTACTCAGAAAATTAGAGAACCACTATGATTGTTCCCACTTCCCCCTCCAATCTTAACCCATTTCTCAGGGAGAATCCCTGCATCCAAAGATTCCAATAATAAATGCAAACCTAAGAGCAGAAATACAAAATTTTATTTGCATAAACAGATTAAATGTTTAGGAGCCAGAGAAACTGTCAAGGAGATATCCTCCAACTTGTTTGACTATGCAAAGGAAGAAATCCATAAATAAAGTGACTAGCAATGCTGCCATCACCAACAGGAAATCTGCTGCTCACACAGGAGCAGTCAACGCCGTGCTCGGTGCTGAAGGAAAAAAAAGGTGCTTAAAAATACCAACACCAAACCCTCTTAAAAAAGGTAAATTTAAAAGGGCAGTATTTTTCTAACAATAGATAGCCATTAGCAGCACCATTGAAGATCAATGTACATGCTCTTTGTCTGACTGCAGGTCACAGCACAGAAGACAGACATTTATCTCCCTGGTGAATTATGTCCTTCAGCATGCTGAGGAAAAAGAAACATCCGTTCTCATCTTGCTGATCTCCTCTGTGACCAACACTTGATATTGCTCAACTGGTAAGTGCTCCTGTTCTTCCTTTGGTTTGTTTTAGAGGAGGATGAGAACATACTGAAGCAACTTCTACTCTCTCCCTAAAGCATTTTCCATTTCTGTTGTTCAGATGATAGGATTTGACAACTGAGGACCTCACCTAAAAGAACTTGTCTTCTCCTATGCACTATCATGAGAATGAGCAGAAAAGCCAGTAAGAGACTGCAATCTTAAGCATTATTATTACACAGCTTGAAATCCTTCTCAAATTTTTACCTCTCGTTATCTTCCCTGCCTTGCATAGGAGTAAGGAGAAACAATGATATATGAAGGTGAACTGAGGTAAAAAAATCAAATAGCATTACCCCTTCTGCAATAAACTCTACAATTGCTAAAGGAATATTTTTCCCAGGTAATTTTTATGCCAATACCTTTCAGATCATGTTAACAACTTCTATATTTAGGAACAACAAAAGAACAGGAACAAGTCATGTTGACTTGCATCTGTCGATTAAAAAAGGGACACATGGTTCTGGACACTGTGAAGCTAACATAACTTCATATTCCTTTCCTTGCAATGCTTCACATGAGCAGAGGCCCTCCTGGTATTCAGGATGCCCTATGGGACTATCTCAAGTCACCCAAGAGGTAACCTGGGCAGGATCCTGCAACCCACCCTAAAGCAATGTCCTTTCTCAACCACAAAGTAATAGGAAGACAGTAAAACAATAAATTAATGTGGCATCAGATTTTGACAGCAGCTGAGCCTAAGCTTAAGGTACAGGTAAATTACTATGGGGTAAGCCAAGGTGTGAATTTAACAAATCAGCTGCTTTATAGAAGCTGGTCATATGTATACTCTTATCTTACCACACAGTATATAAGGCAGTTTATTCCTTTTCACCTATAAGGTAAAGTCTATTTCATGCACTACTAAACAGATCTATTTCACACACACTAGGAAAAGAAAAAGGCTTCAGTTACCACTCAGCAGCTGGCCTAGAGCAAACATGCGTTGGCTTTCTTGCGGCACCTTGTTTACGTATGCACACTGTATTCTTAGATACAGTAATCACATCTGTAGGCTATATATGAAAATAATATGATGCTGAGACAGAATCTACCAAGAGATCAATGTGGTTTTTTCTTACATGAAGAAAGAGGTTGCTCCAACAGCCAATTTACTGTTCCTGAGACTACTTCTGGCATAAAGCACTACGACTCACAGATTCATAACAAGAAAGCCAATCTGGCTTTTAAAGAACATGCAGGGAGAAAGATAATTACTGCTATGTTTGGAATACGATGAGAGATTATTGCAATGGCACTTAATACACTGCACAGAGAAACAGATAAAGTATATTAAAACTCTTCCAGCAGCCTAAATTTAAAGGGTCATTACAAGGCTTTTCAGGTCAATTACTTAGTTTTCAGTTACAGAAATTTTCATCAGGTAAAAACCTCAAAAAAGTATTATGAGATCATTAATTTATTTCCTGCAAATGTTTATTTATTTTCTCGTTATGCAGAGGCTCTGATTTTCTCAGGTGCCACAGTGCTAAAAAGAAACAAAAAAAGGAATGAGTCATTACATCCCAGAAGATAACACACAAGTACAAGGGAAAACTGTGGTTTCCAAGCCACTACAGTTTTAGAAAATATCCTAATTAAACTGCAAAGGGAAAACATCAATTTCAAAATCTTAGGCTGTTCAGGGACTTACTGAAATAAAACAACAAAGTTAGGGATAACTTCAGAGTAAGGACAAGAGATAAACAAACAACCTTTTAAGATCACATGTGGAAACTGAGCTGAGTAACTCTAATGAGACTTGACATATTCGAGGGTTAAAGGGACATTAAACCCTTTAGGCCTCATTTTTTTCAATCCTTGAAAGCAATGAAGTTTGATTGGAAAAGTCATGTTGATTTTGTTTATTCTGTTCCTGCTATGTTTTTTCCATTTGAACTACATTTCTGACATTAAAATACATTTTTCTCGTTGTTGTCAATTCCAATTTCAAGCCTAAGCTATACATTCTGCCCACATTAAATAAGCTCTATAAATTCACATATAAGGACTGTTTCTTCAGCAAGAAATAATAAATGTCAAACTCATAACTCTGAGCTTTTGTTTTTTCCTTTTAAAGGCAAAGCACATACTTGAAGCCGGAATAATACTTTCATGCAAAAAACAAGTAAATGGACATTCATTGGCATCATGTATATATAGTGTGTATTTATAAATATATCTTGTGCAGTACATGAGAAAACAATGGCAGGAGTATAGCTGTAAATGAAGATTGAAACCAACATATGGGTTGACCACTACAATAAGATCATCTGTGAATTATGCAAAAGTATTTTTTAAAAGTGCTGTAGTTCCTTAGTTCCAACAATTCCAGATTTACATACACACTTTAAAACATGTAAGCAACAGCTGTGGCAGAACTCCGTCACTGAATTATGTTCAGCTCTGGACTGAGATGTAACTGAAACAACTTTGTAGAGGAAATAGGAAAGATACACAGCAAGAAACGGAATATGCACTGCATTATTTAGAAAGGCAGAAGGTAAACAGGAGTGAGTGTAAGGCTGGCTTATCAATCTCAGACATTTTGCAACTTCTGTCCTTGGAGAGAAGCTGTGTTTGGCATTTCTCCTCATACCATGGTCCCCTCAAATAGCACAGTATCTCGCTTATAAGAGAGCCCTGCATATCAAGCACACATCTGCAAATCCTACTTAAAATAATATTAAAGCGATATTGATAATGGTATACCATGTTGCTTTGTTCTAGAGGTACATTAAAAGCAGACACAAGAGAGACACTTAGGCCCTTCAAGTCAAACTGAAGGAAGGATTTTGAGCATTTCAAGTTCCACCTGAAGCCTCCACAGACAATAACATTTTTACTGAAACACTGTATTACGAAGCAGTTGTCAGAAAGCTGGCTTACACAGTACAAACTAGAGTAAGAACTGAATTCACAATTAAATAACTTCAATGTAGGAAATAGAGTCTATGGATCACGGGACTGAAGTCAAAACACAGGAGTTGGTAAGTTTTTATGTGAGCAATAGCTTTATGAAGAATGCCTATATATTACAGGCACCGAGTTCTGCAGCATTAAAAAGAGAGGGATATTAAAACTTCAGAACTGTCTTCTGGCAGTCTTCAGCCTTTTCATACCCTGCCTAGGAACTCCTTAACTGAAATGTCAAAAGCTGTCATAATGCTGTCAGCAGGATCATTAATCTCTAATCTTGTTTCACCTGTCCCCCATTTATTTTTTTATCTTCACATAATACATCACACACAAAATACTCTTCATCCCCTCTTAAATACCCCTCATCTTCCTTCTTCCTGCCCACCAGTACTCTTTATGCCTCCCTCTTGGAAAAAGCTTGCTAAAATTTATATTTGCTATGAAACTGTCCTGCTTTCTTCTTATTGATACCCCTCAGCATCCCTTTCTCTTTTGCTCACTTTGCTCACCAGAATCCCTTTGTCCTCACCTTCCTCATAAACACCACGCCAACATATGCTTAAAACAGATTCAGTCACACCACCTAAGATCTAAAAGTCCTGAAATCACTGTTTAGTACTGAAAATCTACCCAACTTTCTGAAACTTAGTACCGTATCAAATTTTAACAGCCCAGCTTTAAGCTCTTGAGCACCCCCTAACACTATTTTATTTGCACAGCTGTTTAACTCTTAAAAGAGCAGGGGTGAACTGCACTGTCAGGGGCACTATTAAAAACGGGAACATGCAATGCAGCTGTTAAGCAGAGATATCTTGCTTTACTACATGCTTTTCAAAATTTAAGCAAAATCAGTTCTGTCATATAAATTTAAAATGAAAACGTTTTAAATGAAGCAGAAAGATGCATTAAATGGCTTTTCATTTTTCAGTAAGTTCTGAGTAACTATGAGAGCTTGTATAACTTAACACTGGAGTCAATAACAATTTGACACATTTGAGAGGAATACACTGAGAACTAGGTTGATATTTCTACTTGATTATTGTGTATTGCTTTTTCTTTGGAACACCCACCACCTCCATCCTTACAGGTAGCACTTTGCTGCTTCCCGTTTAACCCTACAATTAGCTGTATTTCCATCCAATACATCATAATTTACACAACACGTTTTCAATGCAGAAACGACTCCCGTTGCTGTCTTTAGGCAGATAAGAAAGGAATCTACTAACAGATAGCCGAACAAAAGTATTAACTTAGCACACCACTATGCAAGCAAATATAAATATGAGCAATTCCCCTAAACACGGGGTGCTCTTGTTCTGAACCAAGAATTTGCCTTGGAGCTCTTTTAGCCATTAAATTGGCAGCAGTCAAGAAACGGGGGAGGAAAGGTAAGGAAAGCACTGAAGTGGGTCAGCTCCAACCAACAGCTGGAAAGGCCAGAAGAGAACGCTTTCCAGCATCCCCGTGGGGCTCCTGCTTGCAAGAGTCCGGCCAAGGCAGGTACATCCCCGAAGCAAAGCCGCAGCTGACAAACTCCCACAGCTGAGCGGAATCACACGGAGCGACAGCCCCTCAGCCCCGGTGTTGGCTCGCCTGCCAGAAGCCGGCCCCCAGCAGGTTTCCCCCGCCGTCAGCTCAGCCCAGCCCAGCCGGAGGGACCCGCTCGGGACACGCGGGGCGGTGAGCGCAGAGCCCGGCTCAGCCCGCGCAGCTCCAGCCCCGGGGCAGCACGTGCCCGCACGGCGCCGCGGCCAAACGTGCCGAGGGGTGCGGGGAGTCCGTCGTGGACAGCGGGAAGGGCTGTCCCCCCGGAAAAGGGCTGTCCCCGGCACCGGGTGCGGGGTGCGCCCCTCGCCG